>JAGKTI010001983.1:0-32762 GCA_018397915.1 Birgus latro | reverse complement strand
ATGTGTGTGTGTGTGTGTGTGTGTGTGTGTGTGTGTGTGTGTGTGTGTGTGTAAGAAACAACTATCGCCCCTTTTCCATCTGAAGAACACTTACATCTGACGAAAAACAGTGAAAAACCCTATGTTTACTATTGTGTGTTTCAGATGGTTCGTTTTTTTTTTTTTTTGCGTCTGACCCCGGGCATAGGCTTCACAGCCTGCTGTCAAGGGCCAGCAGTCCTCCTACATACCATACACCTCTACATGTCACCACTTCAGCGCTAACACCCACCGTCCATATTGAATACATGCTAGGGCTCTCTCATACAGGACTGGTGTATTTGTCAGCAGGTCATCTGGTAGATCAGTAAAGCTTGATTTAATGAAATTCAAATCCTTAACCCATCTAGTCCAGACCGATTTTTTTTTTTTTACCTAACACAGAACCTGACCGATTTTCAGCTTTTTTTTTTTTTTGCTCACACCTCCGCTTCTGGTGAGAAACATCGAAAAGTCATAGAGAAATCGTCGTCTTGAGCTTATAAATGTTGGTACAGGTGTCATTCAGCCTTACATTTTCCTTCTTTCTCAGGGTACCTGGCTAAAGATATTGAACTATGGAAGTGTTACCTAATTCAAGCCACTTTAAATTACATATTTATTTATTTATTTGGTACGGATATATGTGTAGTAAAAGTCTATATTGGTTTTCAAACAATAATATAGGTGATAAAAGCATTGTTCACTCACCCCAAACCCCAGAATATAGCACCTTCCTTTACGACATTACCACCTCATTACCACCTCGTCACTTCTGTTTGTTTCTCCCTCTAGCTTCTTTGTTCCTTTGTCCTCCACCTCAGGAATCACTTTCACCGTGAATTTCGTCATGGAGAGACCGTGGGGCAACATATCTTTACTGGCCAGTTTACTGCTAACAGGTGATTTGCCGAGAGTGGGGGGGAGGGGGGAAGGGGGTCAGGTGGAGCCAGGCAGTATCCCTGCTTGACAGCAGGTAGAGGAAGGTCTCCCACATATGCCTACCAAAAATTACCCACGAATGTTGAAAAAATGTGCACACGATGGGCCTTGCAATTGAGTGATGTACGATCCACATCGGTGGGTCTGTCCGCGGAAAAAAGTAATGACGAACATCGTACATCGGTGGGACTCGGTGGGTTAAACTGTTCCCTGCCCAAGCAGGGATTTAAACCTGGGTCCGTTAGAACTGCAGGCCACCTCTATACCAAATGAGCCACTGTATTCATTAAACTATGAGAAGAGACATGTGTGTTTGGCACATATTCTCATTGAGAAAGGAGGCTTCCTAGCACCACTTCCTTGGCTGTTTAGTTTTGCATGAGGCTTGCTAATATCCTTTTGTATGCTATTTATTCAGAGTACCGTGATGCTATAAGGATTTATATAACAATGGGACGATAAGGTGCAATATGCAAAAAAAAATCATTTAGGAAAAGGTGTGAGGGATGTGCTTCAATGCTGTTGCGTATAATGTCCACCTGAAACTTATATAATGATCTATGACAGGATATGAGGTAATTGTCATTATGATATATTCTTAACCCTAGGCGTCCCGATGACGTACGGGTACTCCGCAACGTTTTGTCACGGTGACACCCGAGGATGTACCCATACATTATACAATTGCAAGGTCAGTCATCTGCACATTTTTCAAGTTTCAAGGGTGATTTTTGGTAGGTATATGTGGCAGGCCTTCCTCTACCTGCTGTCAAACAGGGATACTGCCTGCCCCACCTGACACCCCCTCTCCCCCACACTCGGCAATTCACCTTTTAGCAGTGACCTGACCAGTAAAGACATGTCACGCCATAGTCTCTCCAGTGACAAAATTCATGATGAAAGTGATTTCTGAGATGGAGGACAAAGAAATAAAGAAGCTAGAGGAAGAAACAAACAGAAGTGATGAGGTGGTAATGTCGTAAAGGAAGGTGCCATATGTTGATGTGTTTGGTGAGTGAACAATGCTTATATCGCCTATGTTATTGTTTGAAAACCAATATAGTCTTGTACTACACATAAATTCGTACCAAATAAATAAATAAATACATAATTTAAAGTGGCTTGAATTAGTTAACCCTACCATTGTTCATTTTCTTTGAAGCCAGGTACCCTGAGAGAGAACAAAAAGGTAAGGCTGACTGACACCTGTAGCAACATTTATAAGCTCAGGAGGGAGATTTCTCTATGAATTTTCGATGTTTCTCACCAAAAGTGGAGGTTTGAGCCAATTTTTTCCCCCCGAAATTGGTCAGGATTGGAGGGAGGGGGGGGGGCCGGTTCAGAGGTGGAAAATTGGTCGGGACGTGATAGTTTAAGGGCAGTATTCTTGACTGTTAATGAAACTCCCTAACACGTTTCCCTATGCGATTTACTTAGTTTCTTACACTTACCGACCTTGCCTGTGTTATATAAAACTTTCTGATGTCACCATAATCTGCACAAATAACCTACAAAGGAATATTACTGTCATATCCAAAAACAAATCACTATGAAAGAGATGTCAGGGAACCTCCTTACCCTATGAGAAACACGGGCCAAGGAGAATAATGGAGGATTTTTAATTATGCAGTGCCATCAGGGGCAAAGGACGGTCATCTACTCATAACTTCAATGTGATGCCTCATTATCTTTATACTTGCTACCTACAGACGATTTTATTAAGCTTTGAGGAGACTATTCAACATGGTTATATAATGTAACACTGTCATTAATCCCATCATCACCAAAAATCTTCTCCAATTTAAATACAGTTACCTGGAGGCAGCAAGAATTGAATGCACACCTTACTGTAGTGTAGGTGTCAGTTGTAGTAGTAGCATTTGTATCCCTATGTTCATCTGAAACATGATCCCGGTGGGCTGCAGGCTTAAGCTCATTTGCAATTTACCACCCCTTCTTTCTGTGAATGGGGAATTAGCTGAGGGAATTCTGTACAATCAGGCATTTGAGTGACCTGATTTTAAGCATGCCACCACCTGATGGCATCCCTCTGCAGGACCAGTGTAGGGGTTAATGTGGACAAAAGTACCCATACTTTGAGGCAGAAACCAAGCAACCCTATTTCAAGGGTGGATTATGGTGAAATTCATACCGTAGGGCTACTCAACTGGCGGCTTGCGGGCCAAATCCGGCTTTTCAGTCATTTTTGTTTGGCCTTTCGACCAACTCAGAAGAATGAAAATAAACAAATAAGCATAAAACAGGAAGTTTTGCGTTTTTCTTTTTATTCATATATCTAGCGGATAATGTAAATGCAAATAATATATGAATGTCTTTATTTTTTCTTTTCTATATATATGTGTTTAAATAGAGGAAAAAAATACATGTATAATAATGTATGGTCCTTTTGCTAATCTGAGTTTCATAATTTGGCCCAACTTCTAGAGTAGTTGAATAGCCCTGCCGTACTTCTTCACAGGCTAACCACGACACTGGCATTTGTAATGTTAAGTAAATGTAGATAAGTGAAAATGTAATTGGTTAGCTACAGATCATTACTGAAAGCTGTATTCTTTGGCTCGTATTCTTGTCAGTTAAGGATGCCCCCTAACAGCTGGTCGTAAGAGATTTATTTTGCTTATTACACCTTACTGTCCTCATCTGTGTTATGTCAATGCTTCTTGTCTCACTTCACGTTACATACATACTGTACCAAAGGATATTATTCAGCCATATCTGATAATATATAGCTATGGAAGGGATAATAGGGAGCCTCCTTAACTGACGAGAACACGGACGTTTGTGTTTAGGACACTTTATAGAGGCTCAACATCAGCAGTATGCTTGTATCTAGTGCACTTGAATGTTCTTTGGTGTAATATAAATTTTAACTGTCAGTACTGAAAAGCTGTAGAATTACAAAAATAAATATTCAAAGCAAATAACTGTCGTTTGGGGATGTGAGGCTGGTGATAATAACAATGCCAGCACAAACGTTGTATTCTTTATCAGAGAGATGTTTCAATCATACCATGTATCATCAGACCTTAGTACAGAAACAACTGTTATTTGTATCTTGTATGCATAAAAGAGTAACAAAAAATGTAATACATAATTTGCATTAGGAATGCTCAAGAACATATATAAAATAGCTAAAGTTGACCAAAATGACAATAAAAACATTACTAAGCAAATAAGACGCATTTGCCACAGAATAGCTAATGGGAAGCTATGTAATTAAAACCTCAAACAGTGGCTGTATAGGCTTGGTAAGATGTGGTGAGGTCATGTCGGGTCAGGTTCCCTTATGTCCTGTGTCTCTCACTGCAGCAGGTGTGTATATATGACCTCCAATCTCATGTTTCGGTGTCACTCTCTCTGAAAATGAAATACACGTAATTAATTACTGTCTTGGTTTTCATTTCTCCTGTGGTTAATCTGCATACATATCTTCACGATGAAATGAATATTCCCCATATATTTTATCTATATAATCTTTCTAGAGCATGGGTGTGGGAAATATTTTCCCCCCGAGCTGTTGTGCTATTTACTTTTGGTTGTCGATCGTTAAAGGGCAGAGGAAAACGTACTTGAGAGGTTTAAAAACCCAGAGATTACGTTCTGTTAATTCTTATTATTAATAAATTAAATGCTACTGCGTTTAACATTGGTAGACAACTATGTACATACATGTAAAAACTAGGGAATTTTCCCTTGACCTAAACTGCTCCTGCATGGATGATGTGGTAAGGATGAAAAGCCACGATGAAACGGGAGGCCAGTTTTAATATATACATACAGTATATCTATCTGTAGAAAAGGGGAATATTTTGTTTAGTTTAATTAAAACTAAGATTAGATTAAGTTAGATTCACCTTGTATATTTTACGGAGTAAGTTAGCTGTATTTGACTTGTAATTTAGCAATAGTTGGCAACTTTTCTATCCTATGAGGGACAAGGAGTCGCCATGTTGCTCACTCCTTGAGCAGATTTCACTCCGTCAGTAGCTGCGCTAAACTGCTTGTACATACTGTACACCCCAAGGACGCCTGATTGCCCAGGAAAGACCAAAACAGCACGCCCGTTGTCATCTTGTTGTTCGACTCAATATATATCTAAGTGACCTTATTGATTTGGCCAAATCTTAGGGAACTAGCTAGTATATGAGAGGTGATTGTAGGTGAGTTAGGGGATTTAATTGCCTGATTTACTCACGAGACATTCAAATTTACCTCTGTTCAACTTAGATAACTTTCTCCAGTGAGGAGTATCTAGGACGCTTGTTTTTTCCTCACATTTTGGTGCCCCGAGTGAGGATAACAGATGTGTGCAGAGGCGTTGAGCGACTTTAAGGTAGCTTTCGTAGGGCACAGTTTATTACCACGTCACGTGGAAGTAGAATACGTGGAAATACGTATATACAGAGCTCCTGGAGGAAAGGCAAGTTCCTTTTCCGAGGATGAGCGGCTAAACGCCGTATTAGAATGGGAGCATGATCGCACTATTCTTTTTTTGGGAGGAAATTACATCACTGAAGTTTCAGATGTTAATGAAATTGTGGAAAATATACTTGCAGTGGTAGGAGCCATTGAAGGCTCATGTAAATCTGCAGTAGCAATAACCCTTCATGAGCCTAGGAACCTACCATATGGCGCATCTGTTTGCTATGGTGCCTACAAATTCATGAGTAGGGCCATAAACCGGAAGTTGCAGAGGATTAGGAAAGGGCAGGATTTCATTCATTTCAATGCAAAGCCTTTCCAAGCCTACCAAAAAACAGATGGCATCATTGGAGTCATAAAGGCAGAGAAGCGGTTCTGCAAAAATTCATAAATTACATAGAGCAAAAGAAGAAAAGGTTCTATGCTATGCAGGACTTGGGTGGTCCTATGCTGTAATGAGTGTGGAGATAATGACTGCCCTAGAGGTTTAATAGCCCAGGGAGATAGGTATAAAGCCATAAGGCAAATCCCTACACTCCTTAAAATTTAAAATGTTAATTATTACTGAGCTCCGGAGAATTGTGATTATTTGGGAACCTGAGTGTGGGAAGGACAAAATCACCCCAGAGGTTTAATAACCCAGGGAGATAGGTTTAAGGCCATAAACCCTATTCCCACACTCCTCAAAATTTAAAATGATAAATAACGATGGAGTTCAGTAAATCTGGGTTGTAAAATTAAAAAAGAAAAAAAAAAGGGGTTGTACTCCCGTAACTTAGAAATCAGTAACAATGTCTATTTCCTTGTTGCAAAAATCAGTTAGTGGTAAGGCAGGATGGGTAACGAGAGCTATACTGGACTGTAGACAGTCATTAGAGGAGACACCTCCAATTAAGGAGAAATTAAGTAGTTCGTTTGTCAGGGGAGAATGGGAGTTTTCTCTGGCGTGTCGCCAGATGTCAGGGGAAATTTAGGTATTTCCAAG
Organism: Birgus latro; assembly: GCA_018397915.1. Taxonomy (NCBI): domain Eukaryota; kingdom Metazoa; phylum Arthropoda; class Malacostraca; order Decapoda; family Coenobitidae; genus Birgus; species Birgus latro. The sequence continues at coordinate 26,374 of JAGKTI010001983.1, read as the reverse complement.
AAATAATGAAATGTATAGCTAAGTGTGCTATGACAATTCTCTAGAGTCGAGAATTATAGACTTTCTCAACGGCACGGAGCAGAGACTAGACACTCTATTGGGCTGCAATATTGTGCCATTGGCCTACGAGAAAGTTTCTTCTCCCCCCCAACAATAAAAAAAAAATGATAATAATAATGATAACAGGCTCTTGGCTGAGCCAAACTCCTAGCTAGCACAACGGATTTAAGGAGTGATGCCAAAGCTGGCCTAAATACCAGCCATGATTTATTTCAAAAGTTGTGCTATCGTGGAGTAGCAAACTGTACTAAATAAGTGGAACAGTCAAACACGGCTGTTATACTTTAACAAAGCTCAAGAAAACGAACTGTAAATTTATTAATTACAAACAAATGAATTTACGTTACATGAAATTCAAATCAAATGAAAGAAATGCACTCACTCACTCAGACACCCAGATAATGGCTAAATATTTCAAAAAGCTTAGCCTAGGAAAAACCAGAAAATACTGATCGGTATGGATGAGACTGTACTGTAGTCGATCATCAAGAGGGTGGGAGCTTGGGAACACACGCCGATTCAAGCCGAGATCTGAAATAAAGAATTCACTTGAGCCTCTAGAGGCGTACGACCCAATTCGTTCCGTGACTAAGAACAGACTGAGCTCTCATTTGAATACTCGACGTGGCGAGCGTGGGAGCTGCGCGCGCATGCGCAACAGGCCCGGAGCAAAACCCGACAACTTAAAATTATCGTACAAATAATCATTTGCTCCTCACAAAATCACTGGATGTCACGATTTAACTTAACGTGATATTACAATGAAGAAAATTCGTGACATTACGCCCACAAAAATTTTCAAATTTTACTCTAGAGTAAAATTTGACACTATGTATAGACATCCTAACTCAGTCACACAAGATTCACACTGTGGTGTGTGTACTATCCTGTTACAGGAGGCAAAACAGTGTCGCCTGTGAGCGTAAAAACCTCGTATTTACGTTAAGAAAAGCAAGCTTGAGGGAAAAACTCCGAGATGACAGTGGAAAGTCCTGCACTCAGGTCAACTGAGTGAAAATTCGCTACGTTTACATTAACAAGTAGTTGTTATGTAGCGTGGTGTATGTGATACACGGTGTAGGTGTGGCAGATGTAGTGTAGCTGTACCTACGTGTAAGCAATAATAATAATACATATTAAGGCAATAATAAAGGCGACGAGGGCAGAAGAGATGAAGTGCCAGGGTGCAGCAGACAATCAGTGGTCCTGGACATCTTCTTCACCCAACGACTGTACCTGTGGGGATGAGTCAAGGTGGAGTATCAATAGTGTCAATGCAAGGGTTACACTAAATTACAATTTCATCCACCCAGCAATCAATCCACACACACACAAAAGAAGGTACTCTTTAGCCAAAAGTCAATTAATAACAAATTTCGTAGGTATGTCGCCATTATTTCCCAATAGTTGCCTTTTCTAGCCTACACTTACGCCTAATAAAAGGGCTCGTCATCGGTGCCCTCAGCTGGGATCGTACCACGACTACCCGCCTGTCTTCAGTGTCCTCGGTTGGGCTCACCGTGACTGCACACTTATAGCTATACTTAACATTACAAAGGGCTCATCACCTCGACTGCCCATTTGTCATCGGTGTCCTCAGTTGGGCTCGCCGTGACTGCACGCTTATAATTAGTAAAGGCAGTTGAGAATCCCTATGCAACTTTGGCAGGTCACATTTTAACACCCTGCATGGGTGTGAACACTCATGTGGCTTCTGTGTAATCTCCGGGAATCCTCAGGGAGGCCCTCAGCTCGAGATACAGCACAAGGTAATTCAACTCAGCCTCAGATTGCCACTGCGGGGTTTCGGACTCCCCCCCTTAACCTACCTTAATCTATAGTGCACTTATAACTAATAAAGGTAAGTCGAGAATGCCTATGCAACTTGGGCAGGTCACATTTTAACACCCTGCGTGGGTGTGAACACTCATGTGGCTTCTGTGTAATCTCTGGGAATCCTCAGGGAGGCCCACGGCTCGAGATACACCACAAGGTAATTCAAACTCAGCCTCAGATTGCCTCTGCGGGGTCTCGGACTTCCCCCCTTAACCTACCTTAATCTATAGTACATACAATATGCACAAGCCCTACACTTACGACTAATAAGGGCTTGTCTTCGGTGTCCCCGATTGGGATCGCTGAGAATGTGCACTTATGAGCTACAATACATACGTATGTACAGACCCCAGACATAGTATGTCCTGTGGGGCCAACAAGTGAGACGTGAGGTCTTAGCAGCATAGTACTGACTGGGAACGAAGCTAGTTCTTGGATTGCTCAAATCTCTTAGAACAGCACAGTCTTAGGGAACCCAGTGTACAACGGATACTCACATTACCACTGCTCTCTCACACGACTCAGAGATTATGGGCGTGGATTCAAACGGCACAGGAGGGAAACTTTCCTGAATGGTGGTACGTCGACACACATTACAGGAATGCACAAAACTGTCAATTTCCTGTCCCATTCCTGGCCAGAAAAAGTCAGCACGGATACGGCCTTGGGTTTTCCTTTTGCCCATATGACCTCCTGATGCTAAACAATGACCCCATTCTAATACTGCTTGGCGGTAGTTTGCGGGAACGACAAACTGCAGTCGAACCTCGCCCTCAGGCGTTCGTGACTCACGGTAGAGCCGTCCTTGTTTACGAAGGAACCTGGCTCGTCCACCCCATGAATACTTGGTCACTCTACCCTTTTGTTTCTTCCGCACAACAGCAAGGGTCGGGTCAGTCTGTTGCTCTTGGACAACATCTTGACTGCAAATCAGATCTTGCGGCAATGCAATAGCCACTGGGGCAACACAATTTGGAGCCTTGGCCATGGCTCGGGTTACTGCAGCCGAAGTCTGAGTAGTGACATCTGTGGTGCAACTATGCTTGGCACCTGGTATATTGCCTATTATGAGGTCAAACAAAGGTTCTTGCATGACAACTGCAACTGTTGAACCTGTGTATAAGGGAGATGCTACCTGGATACGTGCCTCAGGAAACAATCTCACTGATCCATCAATAAGCTGAGCTTGGATCTGTCTGCCTGTATACTCTTCAGGACGAACAAGACTGCCTGACAGTGCAACCTGAGGAACCAATGTCTCTCAGTACATTAACAGAAACACCTCCCACAAACCCTGGCTGAACAAGGAAGGCACTGTTACCTGTGGGAGGGCCTGTGGAGGAAGCGGCCAGCCATTGATAAGGCTGCATGGCACATAACTCTTCAAATGTGACAGGAGTATTTGCCTTAGGGATCGTACCCGAACATAGATGAATGAGGAGTTGTACTCACCATCTGCGGAGCAGGAGCACTGATGGTCTGTGGAGGAGAGTTCACCGTCTCAGGGGGACTAGTGAACTGTGAAGGCGGAGCCATGTTGGCGGGACCGGCACCATCTTGCGCTTGTTGAGGGATAAAGGCTGCATTTGCCTCCTGCCTCCGATACACTGGGGCTGGTGTAGAAAAGGTTTGACCCGGTTGGCGATTTCGTGGGTGATACTGCTATTGTTTAGGGTACTTGTTGTACTTCTTCCAGTCCGGTTTCTGCGTATTCTGCCCCTGATCCTTCTGCGGTTTGCCTGGACCATGACCATTACTTTGAGAATGGCCATGATGCTGGAGTTCAGTCTGGGACTGCTTACCAGACTTAGCAGTATCTGTCCTGTTCCAGGACTGCTGCTTGCGAGTTTCGTACCCGTACGTACCAAAGAAAGCATCAGCGGTTTGTACCATTTCTGATGCGTCCTTCACTTTGGACATCTTGAGCTGGGCTACAAGCTCAGCAGGCCACGACTTTTCTAGCTGTGTACGCAGCATGAGGTCGATCACTCCCTCTCGTGTGCTGGGAGTCTCGTCCTTCTCCATCCACTCGCCCAAATATGCCGTGAGACGGTCGAGGAACTGAACGGCTGTCTCCTTTTCCTGGAGACGCGCCTTCATGAACTGACTTCTAGCATGATCAACAGTAAGACCGTACGCTTTGATGAGTGCGGACTTCATCATCTCATACGTGAGATTCTCTCCGCGAATTCTGTGGAGAATGTCGAGGGCGGGGCCCTCAAACAGGCTAAGAAATTGAAGCCGCTTAGCTGCCTCATCCAGATCGTACAGGTTTGCCATGTCTTCGAAACGAGCTATAAATGGCTCAATTCGCTCGCCTTCCTTGTAAGAAGGAAGCTTGAGACGTGGAGTCGCTAGAATAGGTGCCGGGAGAGCAGTAGAGGAGCTTGAATTGGCTGCACCCAGTGTGCCTGAAGCCATGGAGTCTTGCTTAAGCTTAAGCACCTCCAACTCGTGTTCACGCTCTCTCTCTCTCTCCTCACGTTCACGTTCCTCACGCGCCTCGCGCTCAGCGCGCTCCTGTTCACGTACTCTGTCTCGTTCAACACGCTCCTGTTCACGTAGTTGGCATTCATGTTCGTGTTGCCACTCGCGCTCCTCCCGCTCGCGTTCTTTCTGTCGTTCTTCATGCTCCCATAGTTCTTTCTCATGCTCGCGTTGAATTTTCCGCTCCTCACGGGCGGCATTTTCACGTTCCTACTCGCTATTGAAGCGCGACAGGACATAATCTCGAATTTCCTGGGGGTCAGTGAGCCCGATATCTTTTGCTTCTTGCACAAATGCACTGTGCTCCATCGTGCTTGGTTTTTGAGACTGATAGGTATTAGTGAGTGATTCGGTAATAAATTTTTAAGGTAGGAGTTTATCCTGGTATGAGGTCGCCAGATGTCAGGGGACAATGGGAGTTTTCTCTGGCATGTCGCCAGATGTCAGGGGAAATTTAGGTATTTCCAAGAAATAATGAAATGTATAGCTAAGTGTGCTATGTCAATTCTCTAGAGTCGAGAATTATAGACTTTCTCAACGGCACGCAGCAGAGACTAGACGCTCTATTGGGCTGCAATATTGTACCATTGGCCTACGAGAAAGTTTCTTCTCCCCCCCAACAATTTTAAAAAAAATGATAATAATAATGATAACAGGCTCTTGGCTGAGCCAAACTCCTAGCTAGCACAACGGATTTAAGGAGTGATGCCAAAGCTGGCCTAAATACCAGCCGTGATTTATTTCAAAAGTTGTGCTAACGTGGAGTAGCAAACTGTACTAAATAAGTGGAACAATCAAACATGGCTGTTATACTTTAACAAAGCTCAAGAAAACGAACTGTAAATTTATTAATTACAAACAAATGAATTTACGTTATATGAAATTCAAATCAAATGAAAGAAATGCACTCACTCACTCAGACACTCAGATAATGGCTAAATATTTCAAAAAGCTTAGCCTAGGAAAAACCAGAAAATACTGATCGGTATGGATGAGACTGTACTGTAGTCGATCACCAAGAGGGTGGGAGCTCGGGAACACTCTCCGATTCAAGCCGAGATCTGAAATAAAGAATTCACTCGAGCCTCTAGAGGCGTACGACCCAATTCGTTCCGTGACTAAGAACAGACTGAGCTCTCATTTGAATACTCGACGCGGCGAGGGTGGGAGCTGCGCGCACATGCGCAACAGGCCCGGAGCAAAACCTGACAACTTAAAATTATCGTACATATAATCATTTGCTCCTCACAAAATCACTGGATGTCACGATTTAACTTAACGTGATTTTACAATGAAGAAAATTCGTGACACCATTGAACCAATTAAAAGAAAGATGGGCCAAGTACGAGGAAGGTTATACTAACTTGGAAGCAGCCATCGTACAAGCTGATGATAAAGATCTGTTGGAAGCAGAAGCCTCCAAATTTCAAGGTAAATTGGAGGAATATTCATCATTAGTGAAGCTGGTTGAATTTAAATTAGCCAGTATTATTAACGGAACAAAAGCTGTGGAACAAGTAAGTAAGGCTGCATTACCACAAATTACGCTTCCAGAGTTTGATGGGGAGCAGAATTGGAGATCCTTTTGGGATCAGTTTAAATACTTAGTCCATGACAGAACAAATCTCCCTAATGTGAGCAAGCTCGCATATCTGTTAGGACAGGTCAAAGGGACGCCTTACAAACTGATAAAGGAATTACCTGTGGAGGAAAGCAATTATGAGGCAGCTTTGGCTATCCTTAAGCAGAATTATGAAGACAAGGAGCAAGCCATTACCCAATTATTAAAGGCTCTGATTGAATTACCCATTCCTAAACATGATTTTGAGTCCTTGCAAAGTTTTCGGATTGCGATAGGTTGTAATTTAAAGGCCTTAGGTACTTATGAAGATGTTAAGGCAGCAGACTGGGTGCTTTCTAGAATTGTGTCCTTAAAACTTCTACTAAGAACTAAGGACTCTCTGTATGGCAGGTACCAGAAGGATAATTTCTCCTGTGAGGAGATTGAGAAAGGCTTGCTGCAACTCCGTAAACACTTGCAAGGAACAGTAAAGCCTGTTGAAAATAAATCAAAGGCTGAAATAAGGAAAAGAACCACTAACCAACTGGCTGGGAAAGCCAAGCCAAGAACAGGTAAGGCTGTACCTAAGGAAGAGATAGGTACTTTTCTTAGCTCTTTAAAGTCTGAGGATAAATTAATAAAGACAGGGGATAGACAAACTGATGAAAGTAAGAAGGTAAAAATTTTCATGGTAAAGGACAAGAAGGTTTGTGTGTTTTGTGTTGAACAACATTCCAGTGTATCTTGCCAACAGTATCCTGATTATGCTTCTAGAATAGTGAGACTTCAGGAATTGGGATGTTGTATGATTTGTATGAATACCGAACATGGTTCTGCTGACTGTAAAATTAAACTAAATCTTTGTTTCAAATGTAAAAAAGACAATCATCATAGTGCTTTGTGCCCAAGGATGATGAAACATGAGGTTCCTAAAACTGCAAGTGTCAATATGACAGTTGCGGAAGCAAATACTCCAGTAACGATGCCAGCTGCAGTTCCAATTGCTGATGTAAAGGTAATGGGTGAAAATAGGAACATATTAGTATGTACTCTTTTTGATGCAGGTGCACAGAAAACCTTCATTTCTGCAGACATTGTAGATAAATTAAAGTTACCTGTTGTTGGCAAGGTAAATCTAGCCATTACAGGGTTCTTAACTACTAAAGAAGCACAGTCCTTTGATTTAGTTAGACCCTTAATACAACTTGGCAGATATAAATGTCGTATAACAGCAGCTGTACTGGATAAGATGGAAACCAGTATTTATATAAAGGAACTAAAGTAAACCTCTGATAATTTGCAAAGCTCAGGGATAAGATGGGCAAAACATAATGTAAAATCAGATACTGTGGGTCCCATAAAAATGATAATTGGATCAGATTACTGTGGAAGTTTCTTACACAGGACCTTTAAGAAGAATAAAGTACAGTTGCTCAAGAGTCCAGGAGGTAACCTTATTATGGGTCAGTTGCCTTTTCCTAAGAAAGACAAAGGAGATACCAAATTAGTAGATTCAGTCTTTGTTAACCCCACACAGTCATTGATGGTAGCTAGAATAGGTGCAGAATTAGAACCTACTCAGATAAATGACTTGTTAGATGAAAAAATTGAACCTGTACACAAACTTTGGGACCTAGACAGTGTAGGAATACACATTGAAGATCCAAGCCCTGAAGATAAAATAACTTTGGATTTGTATAATCAGTCTATGGAATTTAAGGATGGACAGTATTGGGTAGGATTACCATGGAAACTAAACCATTTGGAATTACCTACAAATTTCCAAGCAGCTAAGGCTCAGTTAAAGTCTCTAAAGTTGAGAAACAATCCAGAACATTTAACCATATTTGATAATATTATAAAGGATCAAATGAAGAATAAATTTATTGAAGAAATTGAAGTCCCTGTTAACCACAAAGAGGGACATTATCTACCACATCATGCTGTAAGCAAAGATCCAGTAACAACTCCCATAAGGATAGTTTTCAATTGTAGTAGTAAAGCGTCCAAGGGGTCAGCCAGCTTAAATGATTGCCTATACTGTGGAGAAGTTAGGGATTTAGAGAGAAACCTTATGCTTTTACAGCAGACATTAGTAAGGCTTTTCTCAGAATAGGATTGAGGGAGGAGGATAGGAAATTTACAAAATTCCTCTGGCCTCAAGACCCTCAAAATGAGGATAGTCCATTGAAAACCTACTGTTTCTGGTTGGTGCTCTTTGGCTCATGTGCTAGTCCTTTCCTACTTTGCAACACATTGAAGCATCATTTTGAATGGGCCAAATGCCCAGAAATAGGGCAGGCTTTTTACATGGATAATTTGCAAGGTGTTGCTGATACAGAGACGGAAGTATTGAAGGCTTATGAAGTAGCCAATTCCGAATGTGGGAAGGCAAATTTGCCGCTACAGAGCTGGAATACAAATTCACCGCTTTTGAGGAATAAAATACAAAAGGACTATCCAAATACTGACATACCCGAAACTCAAAATGTGTTGGGTCTTAACTGGGATACAAAGGCTGATGAAATAAGTTTAAAGCCGATTAAGTTCTCCGATGTCACTCTCACCAAGAGGTCCCTGTTAAGTCAGGTCTCCATGTTATTTGACCCATTAGGATTAGTTAGTCCTATAGTTATTAGGGGAAAATGTTTAGTGCAAGAGGCTTGGCGAGAAAAGTTAGACTGGGACACAGAATTAGGTGAAACGTATGCTGAACAGTGGGAACAGATTCAGAAGGAATTTGAAAAATCATCAAGCATAAGTATTCCCAGGATGATAAACAGTAACGAGAAGTCACATTACACATTTTTTGTGATGCTTCTCAGAAGGCATATGGAGCAGTAGCTTATTGTGCAACAGGACATGACAGTAAAATTATTATGTCCAAAGCCAGAGTTGCACCAATTAAGGGAAGAACCCTACCTCAAATGGAATTGGCTTCCATAGAGATAGGAACTAAATTGGCCAGGTATCTAACCACTACTCTGGATACTCAGTTTGAGGATATTTATATATGGACTGACAGTGAAATTTGTCTTTACTGGATAGGAAAGGATGACAGTAAAACTCCTTTTGTCCGCAATAGAGTGAAGACAATAAGAGAAATGTCTTCTAAATTTAAGTTGATGCATGTATTCTCTAAACAAAATCCAGCTGATTTACTTTCAAGAGGTTCCACAGTAAAGAAATTGATCAAGGATGACTTGTGGTTTAAAGGTCCTAAATGGTTACTTACTAAGGATTGGCCTGAGCAAAGACTGTATAGTATTGCTGAGGTTAGTGTTGTAAACTTGGTTCCAGTAGTACCTGAGCCAAGAATAACTGACATTGGCAGATTCTCATCTATAAAACAACTCATTAACACCACTAGGTTTGTTGTTAAATTTCTGAATAAGAAAGTGGGGTTTAAGAAGTTTGATCCCATGGAATATTGGTTGAGAAGGATACAAAGGAAGTATTATGGAGAGATTTTAACCTTTTATGTCAAGGCACTGATAAGAACAAATTGATCCGAGATTTAGGATTGTTCTTAGACGGAAAGGGTCTGATTAGATGCCGTGGCCGAATAATAAAGGCTGATTTACCTCTCCAAACTAGACATCCTATACTGCTACCCAAGAAAGATTATTTTGTAGAGTTAATTGTAAAGGAAGCCCATGACTTTACTCTTCATGGAGGTGTGCCACAGACCTTGGCCTGAGTCTGCAAAAGGTACTGGATCCCTTAGGGTAGATCGGTTGTAAAGAAATATCTCAAAGGCTGTATAATATGCAGGAGGTATGAGCAAAGGCCATATGACTACCCAGGACCACCTGCTTTACCAAAGGATAGGGTAAATGTTAGTAGGCCCTTCAAGGTAACGGGAGTTGATTATACAGGGGCTATAACTGTTACGGGTGAGGGAACTCCCCATAAAGTGTATATATGTTTGTTTACTTGCACCTATACGAGGGCAGTCCATCTAGAAATGGCAAAAGATCTCAGTTCAGAGACATTCCTGAATGTATTTAGAAGATTTGCTGCTAGAAGGTCTTGTCCTACCAGATTAATAAGTGACAACGGAACTAATTTCGTTGGAACAGCACCTTTACTTTTGAACATAATAAATGACCCAAAGGTTAAGACAGCACTGGGAATCCGAAATTGTATCTGGCAGTTCATTGCTCCAAGAGCACCATGGCAAAATGGATTTACAGAAAGAATGATTGGAATAGTAAAGAACTGCCTAAGGAAAACTCTACACAGAACTAAGATCACCAGAGAGTAACTGAGAACGGTGATAACTGAAATTGAGGCTATGATTAATAATAGACCGTTAACCTATTTAGATGATACTAGCCTTGGAATTGAAGCACTGACACCTGCTCATATGTTGCATGGCAGGAAACTTCATCCCATACCTTGTGTGGATATCCAGGAGGAAATAAATGATCCTACAATTGGAACTAATGAACTAGGACAACATCTGTGCGAGGGATACCAACGTCTTAAAAGGGTGCTGGACATCTGGAATAGACATTGGAGTGAAGAATATCTCTTGAGCCTAAGAGAAAGATATTATGGGGCTCAGGCTGCCAGCAACAAATCAGTTATAAATATAGGAGATGTGGTCTTAGTAAAAACCGAACAACCAAGATCCCAGTGGCCATTAGCTAAAGTGATTTCCACACATCCAGACTCAGAGGGGGTGCTAAGACTTGTAAAAATTAAATGTAGGGGACATCTCAGTATGAAAACGATAGATAAACTGGTGCCCCTAGAGTTAACGGCTCCCCTGGAAACAGAGGATGGTGGAGAACAATTGGGTCAAGTTGTGCGACCTAGAAGGGTCGCAGCACAGGGCTCTAGAGATCTGTTGAGAGAGCTTTAGGCAAAGGGACATATTACATGATACAGAGTATCATTTTTCGCCTGGCCCCAAAACTGTGGGAAATATTTTCCCCCCGAGCTGTTGTGCTATTTACTTTTGGTTGTCGATCGTTAAAGGGCAGAGGAAAACGTCCTTGAGAGGTTTAAAAACCCAGAGATTACGTTCTGTTAATTCTTATTATTAATAAATTAAATGCTACTGCGTTTAACATTGGTAGACAACTATGTACATATATGTAAAAACTAGGGAATTTTCCCTTGACCTAAACTGCGCCTGCGTGGATGATGTGGTAAGGATGAAAAGCCACGATGAAACGGGAGGCCAGTTTTAATATATATATACAGTATATCTATCTGTAGAAAAGGGGAATATTTTGTTTAGTTTAATTAAAACTAAGATTAGATTAAGTTAGATTCACCTTGTATATTTTACGTAGTAAGTTAGCTGTATTTGACTTGTAATTTAGCAATAGTTGGCAACTCTTCTATCCTATGAGGGACAAGGAGTCGCCATGTTGCTCACTCCTTGAGCAGATTTCACTCCGTCAGTAGCTGCGCTAAACTGCTTGTAATACTGTACACCCCAAGGATGCCTGATTGCCCAGGAAAGACCGAAACAGCACGCCCATCATCATCTTGTTGTTCGACTCAATATATAGCTAAGTGACCTTATTGATTTGGCCAAATCTTAGGGGACTAGCTAGTATATGAGAGGTGATTGTAGGTGAGTTAGGGGATTTAATTGCCCGATTTACTCACGAGACTTATGCAAATTTACCTCTGTTCAACTTAGATAACTTTCTCCAGTGAGCAGTATCTAGGACGCTTGTTTTTTTTTCTCACAATGGGTGTCAAACTCAAAACCTTTCGAGGGCCAATTCATAATTTAGTTATGGTCTCGAGGGCCAACAAAGATATATATCTGTATGTATTTGCAAAAGCCGTAAAGGCAGTCAAACAAGCAGAGAGAGAGAGACTGGAAGGCAGATAAACAGATGATTTACATTTTTTTTACATTTTAAAAATTTACAATGCTCGAAAACAAATTGATAATTAACTGAATAAAACCACCCACACAAGATGAACTTGAACAGCCTACAGTAGCGAAGCCTGACACAATGTGGTAGTTACCGGTTTTGACGTTCCCCTACTTTATTTCAAAGGTGCACCTCAATTTTGCATACATTTAGTCATAGTTTGATTACACGAGTTATTAAAAAGCCAAGTATAACTTGGAATTTCGCAAAAAAAAAAAAAAAAAAGCGTCGAGGTTTAATCAGTGTAGTGCTGGCGTATGCCGCTTCTCCTGACATTCATGACAGTTAAAACGTTTGGGCCTGGCGGCTCATGGCTTCAGATACCCGCAATAGCTTCGTCTTCGGTTTAACCCGCCGAGTCCCACCGACGTATGATGCACGTCGCTACTTTTTTCCGCAGACAGACCCAGCGACGTGCATCGTACATCATGCAGTTGCAAGGCCCTCTGTGTGCACATTTTTTAACATTTGTGGACATATGTGGGAGACCTTCCTCTACCTGCTGTCAAGCGGGGCTACTGCCTGGACCAACCTAACCCCCCCTACCCCCCGTCCCCCCCACACTGGGCAATTCACCTGTTAGCAGTAACATAGCCAGTAAAGGTATGTTGCCCCACGGTCTCTCCAATGACGAAATTCACGGTGAAAGTGATTCGTGAGGTGAAGGACAAAGAAACAAAGAAGCTAGAGGTAGAAACAAACAGAAGTGATTAGGTGGTATTGTCGTAAATGATGGTGCCATATACTGGGGTTTTGGGTGAGTGAACATTGCTTATAAATGCCTATATTATTGTGTGAAAACCAATATAGACTTGTACTACACATAAATTCGTACCACATGAAATAAATACGTAATTTAAAGTGGCTTGAATTAGTTAACCCTTCCATAGTTCGTTTTCTTTAGTCAGGTACCCTGAAAAAGAAGGAAAACGTAAGGTTGAGTGACACTGTATCAACATTTTTTTACCTCAGGATCGCGATTTCTCTATGAATTTTCGATGTTTCTCACCAAAAGCGAAGGTTTCAACCAAAAAAAAAAGTCGAAAATCTGTCGGGATCTGGGAGTAGGCTGGGTTAAAAAACGGTCGGGACTGGACGGGTTAAGTGGTACATGTAACTTGGATAATGGCACATCATCGCCTGACTCGAGATTATATATTAGTTTAGACCATACTGGGTCCTGTCTTTGTGCCTGTGAGATTTCTTGATTTGAGAGGATCGTTTCATCCTTGTTTGGGAATGATTCCTGTGGACTTATTGTAGCGACATTGGCTAATGGGTTTTGTGATGAGGCATCTGCTGCCGCATTCACTTTACCTTTTATGTAGTGAATATATTCATTGTAATTCTGGATTTTACATTTCCTTCGTGCTCTCCTCCCAGAGAGGAGTTTTTCTTGGAACATGCCCAGAAGAGGCTTTTGGTCTGTGTATAGGTGAATTTCATATCCGTACACGAGGTCACGAAATTTCTGTAGAGCAAATATTATTGCTAGGGCCTCTAAGTCTGTTGCACAGTCATGTTTCTCTCCTTCTTTATTTGACTGCTGACAAAAGCAATAGGTTGGTATTTACCTCGTTTATCCTCTTGCATCAATACAGCACCTAAACCTTTGAGGGAAGCATCTGTACAAATTATGAACGGCTTTATGAAGTTAGGATAAGTCAAGCAAGGTGCACATGTTCGTTTATCATTTAATTCATTATATGCATTTTTTTGTTCGTCTCCCCACTGAAATACCGCTTGTCTTTTCAGTAGAAGAAATAAGGGTTGGCCTGTGTGAGAGAAGTGTTGTATAAACGCCCTATAATACCTGGCAAGCCCTAAAAAATTTTCTTACTTCATCCACATTCGTGGGTTCTGAGAAATCTCTTACTGCTTTTATTTTGTTCTCAGATGTGTGGATACCCTCTGCATCTAGTCAGTGGCCTAAGAATTTTATTTCCTTAACCCATCACGTCCCGACCGATGTCCTACCTCCGATACCCCCCAGTCCCGAGCAATTTTGGATTTTTTTTTTCTTGGCTCAGACCTTTGCTTTTGGTGAGAAACATAGAAAATTCACAGATAAATCGCCCTCCTGACCCTGTAAATGTTGCTACAGTTAACGAGTCAGCCTTACCTTTCATTCTCTCTCAGGGTATCTCGCCTTAAAGAAAACGAACTGTACCATCCCCGTTATATGTCTGTATCTATCCCCCCCCCCACTTCATATATGGCACCACTAAAAACGCTGAGTTGGTTCGCGTTCTCATGCCCGGCTTGAGCAGAAGAGTTCATTTCTTGGGTGTCACTCGAGAGGACTAGACTATGTTGTAAGAGCTCCTAATAAACTCCTTAAATAGCTACCGGAACACAGAGTTTTTCTCTCCAAAGGAATTCTACTAACATTTGGTAGCAGTGGTGTCTCGAACCATCGTTTCTGACCGCCTCCTACAGTGTTTAGTGACACCAACAAATACTCGACGGCCTGCATCTCACAGCCTCACCCCCTCGGTGCTTCTCATGGTGTAATACCGGGTGTGCCTCTACAGGTGGACAACTTAACTCACCAGTGCCATTCTCTAAACTGCTCCCACCTCCACACATTCCTCCTCGCCGCAAGTGTCACCACCGCTGACCTACGCACCTGTCTCACCTGTTCCAACATGTTCTGTGCTCGCCATATAATCTCCCTCCTTTCAAGGTGTCACCTCACCTCCGTCTGCCGTTCACCCTGACACCACCCCAATGCATCTAATCCCCATGACCTCTGCACCTGCCCCGTGGGCAAATCTGCCTTGCCCCTGCCCCTCACAGCCTTGACCCTACGTGCCTCTCCTCCTCAACATATGGTCTCCAGATGTGAGTGCCTCGTATTCACGTACCGTCTCCCAACCACCGCGCCAGCCTGCCTCCACTGAGCATGATTGTAACTCTCTCTCGGCTAAATCGTCTTCACTACCAGTCTCATCCACAAAGAGCCATCACCATGAGCCAAATCGCACTCTTCACTGCATGTCAACGACCTCCTCCACGTCATTCACAACACCTCTGTGTAACTATAGTTTATCCTCATCCACCCATTATTTACTTTCTATAGAGATGATCCCCTGGATTTTCTCTACAGATTGCATATTGTATAAATATTCATCTCACCCCCCCTCACTTCTTACTCATCTTCACCAACTGTATTTATTACTCATCTCACATTTCACCTTTTATTTATTAAACCCCACATCCCGCCAACTTCATTCTTTTCCACTTCCATTCTTATGGTATATTTTCTCATCTTCATATTGTAAATATACACATATCCCTACTCATCTTTCACACATTACATCACCACACGACCTGTCATACTTTGGATATATGGAATTTACTCCCAACACTCACTGCCAACAAACAACAATTGATCACATATCACCTGCCGAGGACGATACCATGACTCATCTTCGTAGTGGCCACTCCTACCCTCGACCTAGCACCTCCACACAAACTTCATTTCCCACCGAACCACATACTTCCAATCTAGATACTATCCATCCAGATACCTCATACTCTACCCCTGACTCTACGCAGCTTTCTTCTATCCCTGCTCCCTCCACTATCGTTCACTCTCCTGCCCCACTTCATCTCCTGTCTCACTTACACTTAACTACCACTACATTCTCTCTCTCTCAATCCCCTACTCCAATCACTTCCACACTTTCAACCATGGCCCAAACAACACCTACTCCACAGTCTATCTATCTCGATGACGCTAATCATCCCAAACTTACCTGCGAGGACTCGCCTTGATCAGTTTATGATTTCCTCAGAGGTAGAAACCGACATCCACAATCGGCTGATTGCAAATGAAAACCTCGAAGTTTCTTATCTGATGGGTTGATTACACCAAGGCAAATCACATGTCGGATCCACGATCCATGCAGGATATTTCGTAAGGAACTCACAACACTTTGTTGCCAGCATTCAAATGCCGCATCTCTCATTGGGTTAACTAATCTCCTCACTGAGATGGAGGAGGATTTGACAATCCCAGCACAACATGCCAAACTACACGAAGCAGCCGCTGCCATGAAGCCCACAAGTAGCGAGGTGTGCCAATTACTTGTAAGAACAAAATGGGCAGAAGTACTAAATGGAGCTCCTGTGCAATCACTCAGCAGCAACTAGGTTACCTGAGATTCCTCAATTGGCTTGATCCTAGACAAAGAGAGATAGCCCTGAAGATAGGTTTCAATCCAGGAGATAAGATTGTTCAGGTCACTAAAACCATCCACGAAAGGACACGTTCGAACTGCACACGTCAGGCCACAAACCAACCCTTGGTCTCTCAAGTCTGTCACACCTCCACTCCACCAGTCCAGTACCGTTCCCTTCCCGCCACACGAGGCAGACCTGCCCAACATCATTCTCCTACCTGGTCTCGCTCACCAACCGCCAGTCGTGATCAATTTAGTGTCTGACAGAACAGACAATCCTCGGATCTTTGCTGGCACTGTGGTAATTCCGGACTTCGAGAAACCAGTTGTGACCATAAACACAGATGGCCTCACACCCAAACTAGACACCGTACGCCTTCCTGCTCACGTCGCCCTACATACAAGTATCATAAGACCAGTACGACTCACACTACTGAGGAATGTTGTTACCTCAACCGCTGCCAGTCGGGGTCTGCGCCAGTATCAGACCAATATGAGGTAGCAACAGAACACCCACTCCCCATCCGCCATGTTGGGCCCATAACTTCTTCAGGCCTAGTCATTCTAGGATGGAGTAATGACATATCAACATCGTTCTTCATGGACACCGGATCTATAGTAAACTTGATTTCTGATACCTCTTTAGACATCATTCAGCACCAACACAAACAAGTCAGTTTCCATGAACCGCCTGACATTCGCCTATGCAGTATAGAAGGCTCAGAGTTTAAGGTCAAGGGAAGAGTCACTTTACAAGTGCAACTAGACAACACCTTGCTCCCTTTCCCAATATAATTTCATGTCACAAACGAATTGCAATATCCAGCAGATGCCCTTATTGGCTTATCCACTGTGGCACAACACTCCATTGCATTATTACCCGCCTGTAGTAGTATAGACATTTCTGGGTTTCCAGTATACAGTATGGAATATCCCCGTTCCGTACTTACAATAAACTCAGTCATTCAATTCTCCGACTCTCGCACTACCTAAGAGTACAGAACAAGACCAACCCTCATCATCATTATCTGAGAATGAAGAGATCATTCCCTCACTGGCTGAGAGCAAAGACATGAATTCCTCAACACCTGATGATACATCCTCTCAGCATTCAGACAAGGCATCCCAAACTCCTCTAGCGACAGCACTACAGCCGACTCAGACGTCTCAGTTAACTACCTCACATAGTCTGATGTTCTCCAACACGCAGAGACGAGGCGTGCAGTAACGAATATGTGCACAATTTTGTTACAGCATGAGTTCACCAAAGTCACTGTTCATGTCGTTGGTGTGAAAGAAACAGTGGATGTATTAACCAGTCACGTCCCGACCGATTTCCAACCTACGATACCACAAAATCCCGAGCATTTTTGGAAAAATTGTTTATGAATTTTCGTTGTTTCTCACCAAAAGCGAAGGTCTGAGCCAATAGAGAAATCGCGATCCTGTGCTTAAAACTGTGGATACAGGTGTCATGAAACCTTACATTTTCCTTCTTTTTCAGGGTACCTGGCTAAAGAAAACGAACTATGGAGGGGTTAGCTAATTCAAGCCACTTTCAATTACGTATTTATTTATGTATTTGGTACGAATTTATGTGTAGTAGCAGACTATAATGGTTTTCACACATTTATATAGGCAATAGAAGGATTGTTCAGTCACCAAGCACATTCACATATGGCACCTTCCTTTTGGACATTACCACCTCATTACTTCTGTTTGTTTTTTGCTCTAGCTTTATTTCTTTGTCCTCCACCTCGGGAATCACTTTCACCGCGAATTTCGTCATAGGAAAGACCTTGGGGCAACATACCTTTACTGGCCAGCTTACTGCTAAGAGGTGAATTGCCCAGTGTGGGGGGTGAGGGGGTGAGGGGGGGTTGGGTGGGGCCAGGCAGTATCCTTACATGACAGCAGGTAGAGAAAGGTCTCCCACATAAGCCTACCAAAAATCACCCATGAAACTAGAAAATTATGCAAATTATGACCCTTGCAATTGCGCGACGTACCCATAATCGATGGGTGCAGCTGTGACAAAACATCGCGACATACTCATACGTCGATGGGATTCCTCAGGTTAACACTACCTGAGATGTGTTGTGTGAATGGCTTAACTTATGAGTCTGCATGGTGTACGGTCTTAGAGGACAGTCTGTGCTATCTATAATTGCTCAATGTCATCAATGCTCCACTGAAACTTAAAAGTGGTGTAAAGATCGGAGACTTCCTAGTATACCCAGCTTCTGGAAAGGTGTGCCAGGAATCCTCTATCCCTACTGTTCATACTGATGATGAGAGTAAGCCAACAGGTGTATGTGCCATTAACTCAACGGGATCTGCTCTGACTCGTTCACCTGATCTCTCGAATCTGACTTGCAAGGACTTCCCACAACATAAATCCCAACTGCTCGACCTTTTGCACACTTACAGAAATATGGTAGCCTTACTTGGAGAACCGATGGGCAGGACAAACCTTGTCAAACATCACACAGTAACAGGAACTCAGCTGATTCACATACCAGCGTATCGGTTACCTCACAGCTTGAGAAAACAAACCGATCAGATTGTACAGAAAATGCTAGTTCAGGACATTATCGAACCCTCCGCCAGTCCATGGAATAGCCCTCTTTTCTTAGTCCCAAAGAAGGACGGCAACTTTAGACCAGTAGTGGACCACCAAAAGGTAAATTCCGTAAGTGTTTCAGACCGTTTCCCATTACCCGTCCTCACAGATTTGCTAGAATCACTAGATGAAAATAACGGAGTCTTTTCATCCCTAGACCTCCTCAGTGGTTACTGACAGGTCGAAATGGAAGAATCCTCTCGCCCAATCACACCCTTCAGCACCCCTTCATGCATTTTCAGAAGAGACTTCTTTTTGGTTTGAGGAATGCTCCTTCAGTATTGATGCGACTTATCCATTCGGTCTTTAGTGGTATCATGGGCCACTCTCTTTTTGCTTACCTAGAAGACATCATTGTTGTGAGTAAATCAATCCATGATCATTTTGCTAAACTACAACAAGTAATTGAATGCCTACAACTAGCAGGCCTGAAAATCAATCTCAGTAAATGTGACTTCCTAAGACAGAAAATCAACTTCCTAGGACATGTCGTCGATGCACAAGGCATTCAAACTAATGACAACAAAACTAAGGCGATCATCAATTTCCCAGAACCTACCACTACCGATGCTGTAAGGAATTTCCTTGGCCTAAGTGGTTACTACCGTATATTCATTAAAGACTGTGCAAAGATCGCCACTCCCCTACCCCACTTACTAAAGAAGATTGTACCCTTTGTATGGACTAACGATCAGTCACAGGCTTTTCAAGCACTAAAGACAGCACTTGTATATGCCCCAATTATAGCATTCCCTGATTATACCAAACCCTTTCTTCTATACACAGACGCCTCAGGCGCAGGACTTGGTGCAGTTTTAATGCAACTCGATCAAGCATCAAGGAACCGTGTAATAGCGTATGCTAGTCGCGCCCTTACAACCACTGAACGTAATTACAGTGTCACCGATTTAGAAGCTTTGGCAGTAGTCTGGTCCTTGAAACATTTCAGAGACAGTATATGGTTATCCAGTGCATATCCAGACAGACTACCTCCCTCTATGTGATTTTTTTAAAGGATGCAACCTCACAGGTAGGTTAGCTAGATGGTCCATCACCATCCAGGACTTCAATCCCACTTTTCAGTATGTCCCAGGAAAATCGAATGTAGTCGCAGATACACTCTCACGTCATGTAGCAGCACCTGTCACGTCCCTGCAGCTCAAGGTCACTGAAAGCACAACCCTAACATCAGAGGTTTTTCAAAACCCTCAGCGCAAAGATCCCATGTTGTCCAAAGTAGTTTATTTCCTCGAATCAGGAGATGCCTCGACCTTACCTGCTCTACCAGTACCACTAGATGAGTTGATACTAAAAGATGATATCTTATACAGAAAAACATTCCTTACAGGGAAGCATTTGCCCAATAGAGAAGTACATCAACTCGTTGTCCCTACTGACTTATTATCTGCAATCCTTCACATAGTTCATGATACATCTCACACATCCCATCCAGGTAAAGACCGATGCTTGTGCCAAGCACGTCTCGAATACTATTGGCCAACCATGCACCACAATATCAATATGCATTGTGACTCTTGCATCTCGTGACACCGCCACAAAGGGTCAACCGGGTTACCAGCACCTTTCTTACAATACCCAGTCTTCTCACGACCATGGGAAACAGTCTCCATCGACCTTTTAAAAATTCCTCTTACGGAATCAGGCGCAGAGTATTTGTTTGTTGCAGTCGACCACTTCTCACGCTACTGTGTCCTCGTGCCCCTCTCAGATAAGACCGCGAAGAGTGTTGCATGTGCCTTCGCCGATCACGTAATTTGCCCATTCAGTACCCCACATACCATCCTTACTGACAACGGCACTGAGTTCAACAATAGTCTCCTGGATGAGATCTGTTGCTGCTTTAAAATTAATAAATGCAATGTAGTGCCTAACCATCCGGATTCCAATGGCCTTGTAGAGCACCACAATAGAAAAATCTGTGAGTGCCTCAGACACCTAGGCTTCCATAGTTCGTCCTGGGATGACTGGATTCCCCAAGTGGCATCCTCAATCAATAGCTCCATCAACACATCAATTGGCGAATCTCCCTTTGTCCTCTTTGGTTTTGACAAAGACCTACCATACTCCTTATCCTCAAAGGCAGACCCGATCTATAACATGGATGATTATGTCAGTGTAAAATTAGCCAACTTCCAAACACTCCATCAGTATGCAACATCCAGTCTCGCTTCATCTCAGGAGGACATAATGCAGCGCTAACATAAATCTGCCTCTCCTATCACTATCAACATCGCCGATCTAGTCTTTGCTCATTCCCATACGCACACCTCTAAATTGGATGACAAATTTACAGGGCCCCACTGCGTACTCACTCAACAAGGTAACAAATTTCACTTACAAGACCTATCCATAGAGACACCAAATAGGTCCATGCAAATGATCTAAAGCGTGCACAACGAGGCCTAGTGTTGGAAGAAACACTTGCACACCCTACTGCTACCCCTTCTACTCCACAAATCCCTCAATCTACCCCATCTCCACCTATCCATCAGTCTCCCTTCTCTCCACCTACACCTATTCATTCATCAACCAATCAATATTGATCCAAACTGCGTTCCACCCGTCAACCTCTCTAATACTTCTCCCATTATTTCTACCCAAATTTTCTAGGTACAGTGTTAGCGGTCTTCGCGCTGGCAGTGCTGACCCTCCTAGGGTCCGGGTTGGGTGAGGACGATGATGGAGTACATCCCGGGGTCTTGGTCACCTCGGGAAGCGAGGTAATGCTCGTCGAAGATTTAGTCTCCTTGCGCTATGATCTTGCTCCCCTGGCTGACGTACCCATCGCCCTGCCTTCCTATGTGCACCGGCTCCACGAAATCAAGACCCATCTCTTGACTATCATGGGGAAACACAACCCAAATCAGTATTTATATCATCTTTTCCTACCACTTTCCTGGCAGTTGCAATACATAATTGACAAACTCACTGAGCTCAATGACACATTTTCCATTCACACACCCATAGGTCGTTCTCGTGGTAAACGAGATCTCTTTGACTTCGGAGGTGAGATTCTAATCGGCTTGTTTGGATTCACTATAGCCCGTGACCTTTCTGGCTTCAAATCTGATCTCACTCATTTAACTTCAGTCCTAGAATCTCAATGCCGAGACATCAAGGTCCAACACACAATGTTACAATAGTTTACAGCCCACGTAAATGAAGTAACTTACACTCTGAACAACTTCACCGACATCTTAAAACACCACCACAAGAATCTCAACGTTATTTCTCAGTTCTTCTATCTCAAACTCAACATGGATAATCTCCAACTAGCCATTGACTCTCTATTCTCTCACGTCACTAACTTGGTTAGTATCCTAGTCGATGCCATTAATGGACGTGTCACTGCAGACTTAGTACCTATCTCAGCTGTCCGTTCTGTATTAGAATGGGCTCACTCTCCTTTTCGGTCTGTCCCCAGTACTCCCCTACTCCTCTCTCGAATACTACTATCCAGTTCTCGAGGCCACTCTTTTCACCAAATACGTCGTCGTCCATATTCCTCTATGTTCTGCCATCACCTTCAACCTCTTCCAGATCATTCCCTTTCCATTCCGGTACAACTCCTTATTGTAAGTATCTGTTCCTTCAGAATATTTCCTCCTCTCCCATGATTGTCTTTCAGTTTCCTTCCTTTCTTCCACAGCCCTCCAGAAATGTTTCTCCCTCACCCCGACCTCTCATCTTTGTGCTGCCCACCTTTTCTCTATCTTCCCTAGCAGCGCTACACCCTGTAAGTCTACTTTAGTTCGCAACCATACCATATACTCGGCCTATTCCTTTGTTCAAGCTCCTGAACTAACAGTCCACCATGCTCACCTAAACCATGTCCAGTACTTCTTCTTTACTATTCCCATCTCTGTCACCATCATGTGTCCTGGTTCTTCGGTCCGCTCCGTACCTGCTAGTGGTCTCTACAAAGCACCGGACTATTGTACCGTCAAATCAGAGTCAGTCATCACTTACGGCACTCGCTATGACCAAGCAGTCCGTGAACATTGCTATGACATCTTCCAACCAATTGACATGCCTTCCAACCTGCCATCTGCTAACATTACCATCACCTCCCCCAACACGCATATGCTAACATTCCTCAACGACAATGACTTCCTTATGGATCAATTTTATCTGGCCTTCAGCTGTTCATGGGTTCATCCTACACATGTGTTTCCCCATGTGGTTATCTCTTTCATAGGTTTTTTACTTATAATCTCTGCAGTGCACTGTTCTGTCAAGAAAATGAAACACAGACTGCAGGAAATCAGAATCGCTATGGGCATAGTACAGCCTCCACAAGACATTGAAACTACCCGTACTTAGTGCCCTCACATTTAATGACTACCAATGCCAACTGATAAGATGCATAAACTCTGGACAGAAATCGTACCACCAGCGAATGATGGCATTCTTTTATACAGTAATGTGTGACATACAGAAACTACAACAACAACAACAACAACAAAGAAAAAAGAAATGTGCAAACTATATAGAAAAGAGTTACAATTATGTATATCTCAGAACCTTACTAGACACATACACATACAATACTTAAATTCTTGTGTATCTTACATTTAACCTTATTATTTATAAAGTTACTGGACACATACCCGTACATTATTCCTTGTGTATCGTATATTTAGCATTATATATTACTAAATTACATATTTAACCTTATATATAACTAGATTACATCCCCCTGACATGGCCATGTTCTCCATCTACCCCTATATCATACTCCTTCCTCATACAAATGCCCCACCTACCTGAGTAGTATAACCAAGCCCCCATATAACTCCCCTCTAGTGTCAGTAGTCACCATCTCAGCTACACAGGGGAGTATTGTACAATCCCAGTTATATGTCTGTATCTATCCCCCCCCCACTGCATATGTGCCCCCACTAAAAATGCTGAGTTGGTTTGCGTTCTCATGCCCGGCTTGAGCAGAAGAGTTCAGTTCTGGGGCGTCACTTGAGAGGACTAGACTGTGTTGTAAGAGCTCCTAATAAACTCCTTAAATAGCTACCAGAACACGGAGTTTCTCTCTCCAAAGGAATTCTACTAACAGAACTATGGGAGGGTAAACTAATTCAAGCCACTTTGAATTACATACTTATTTATTTATTTGGTACGAATTTAGGTGTAGTACAAGACTATATTGGTTTTTACACAATTATATAGGCAATAGAAGCATTGTTGAGTCACCAAACATATCCATATATGCCACCTTCCTTTACGACATTACCACCTCATCACTTCTGTTTGTTTCTTGCTCTAGCTTCTTTATTTCCTTGTCCTCCACATCAGGAATCACTTTCACCGTGAATTTCGTCGTGAGAGACCGTGGGGCAACAAGTCTTTACTGGCCAGGTCATTTCTAACAGGTGAATTGCCGAGTGTGGGGGGGAGGGGGGTCAGGTGGGGCCAGGCAGTATCCCCACTTGCAGCAGATAGAGGAAGGTGTCCCACATATGCCTACCAAAAATCACCCACGAAACTTGAAAATTGTGCAAATTGTGCAACGTACCCGTACGTCAATGGGTCTAGCTGAGACAAAACGTTGTGACGTACCCATACGTCGACGGGACACCTTGGGTTAAAGCAAAATTTACATTTAGATAGCTTAAATTTTAAACTTGTACTAACTTGTGTAGGTGTTCTGCTATTGTGGGTGTTGCAATTATGATGTCGTCCAGGTAGATAAATATACTGTCGCCTAATATTCCAACAAATATGCTATTCATTAATTGCTGGAATGTGCCTGGACCTGTCCTTAATCTTATCGGCATTCTCTTATACTGATAATGCGCACTGTCTGTAGAGAAAGCAGTGTACTTACGGGATTCTACATCTAATCCTATCTGGTAGTAGCCACTTAATAAATCGATTGTAGTATAGACCATATTTTCTGGTCCAAGTTGTGCAGCACATCACTTAACAATGGTATGGGAAAACGGTCGGGAATGGTTACCTGATTAAGTTTGTGATAATCAACAACTGCCCTCATTTCCCCGTTTTGTTTAAGTACAAAGAAGAGTGGTGCATTCCATGGGGATACTGAAGGTTCGATGATGTCCAAACTTGTCATTTCATCAACATAACACTTTGCTAGTGCACGTTGTGAATGAGCAATTCTGTACGTTGGCCCATAGATTGGTTTTGTATCCTGTTTTACGCTAATAGGGTGTTGGATTAGATTTGTACACCCTAAGTTTTCACCAGGTAATGCAACAGCTTGTCGATGTTTTGCAAGACGTCTAGTAAATCATTTTTCATATCTGAATTGTCTGAGCAAACCAAATGCTCCTTGATGCACTCTCTGTCTGATGAGTTTCCTCTACTCAGTGTTCCTGCTACTGTCACTTCGCGTATAGTGGCTGGGCAAATCTCTGACCTACAGATACAGGTTCCTTTCTTAATCTTCACATCTCCAGTCAAACACACTTTTGTTACAATTGTAGATTTCTTTGCACTACTCTGTTCTTGCTCCTTCTTCCATTTGTAACAATCATCCAACTAGTGTCCCAGCTTCCCGCAGAACCAGCAACCTACCCCAGTCTTCTGTTAGTTTCCACTTGTAGCAGTCCTCTTTCCCATGTCCTGGCTTTTCACAGTACCAGCAACTTCCTTCAAATTTTTCTGCTTCACGTACCTGCCCCTTTCTTGTCTTGAATCCTGCACTATGACCTGTCTGAAGAGTGAACGTTCTGAACCTGACATTGAACTCAAACTCTAAAGCCCTGGCTAGTGCTTCTTGCATGCTTCTGGGTTGTGCCTGCTGCACTTGCACCTTTAACCCCTACACCGCGGGATTGTCGAAGGTTCGCCGTGCCGTTCCCACGGGGATATTCACGCTCCGACTGACTTTCTTTGAAATATTTGCCAAAAATCAGTTATTAGTCCTAGAATATTATAATTACATTTGCATATGGCACATACCTTCAGCTTTCCCTTGAGATTTTTTTTTAGCACTCGTCGACTACCGTAGGATTTGTGGAGACTTCTGAAGTTGGGTAACTAAGTCTCCACTTTAAACTTCCCAACATCCCCTAATCTGAATACCACTGCCAGATATTATAACTAGAAACACTATTAAATATTTTCCAAGTAGCTTGGAATCCATACTCAAAAAAAAAAAAATGTGAAAGCAATGTAAAATACGAGCGCATATGAGCCTCCCACTCGCGTTAATTCGCCGCTAGTATTCTGTCATTTCTTACTCATATACCCACTCACACTTTATTTCTAGTACTTTATTACACTTATATATATATCTACAGTCCTTTACCGCTTCCCACACGATGTTTAGTAGGGGTAGAGGTCACAGGGCCTTTTATAATAGGCGCAAAAGTGTCAGAAATGGAGGGGCATCATTTCACCGTGAAGGACGACAGCAAACTGACTGTATCTTGGTAGCAAAGAGTTGAAAATGTCAGCTGCTATTGTATATGCTAAGAAATAAGTCGTAGGAAATATAGACAACACATAATAAATTAGGTAGTTCCAGGTTAATATAAATATCACTCAGAGTTCTCCCTTCCTTTCTTATATACATTTATATTACGAGAGTAGCTCATACGGCATATTTGACGGGGAAAAAAGCAGGGGAAATTACCGAATGAGTGCAGGTTGGATGTTGCTAAGTGATAATTAGCCAATTCCAGGTGTATGGCACTATCAGTTACCTTATTTT
>JAGKTI010001982.1:48957-60634 GCA_018397915.1 Birgus latro | reverse complement strand
TTAATATCAAGCAAACATTTTATTGTGCAAGTGTCATTCTAATTTAGAGATCTTTTACAGATGCTGGTTGCTGTACAAAGTATGGAAACCTATACACCTACAGTAGATGGACAGCTAAATTTTTTGTCGTATTTTTAATCATACCACAAAGATATCTGCTGTCTGGTATTTAACAGTTACAGAAGGATGGAACTGAACACACTTTACTTAAAACGTAAGAGAAGAGTACATATTGCTGTAATGGAGATGAGTAAGGTACAGTATTATAATGCAATCTTATACCTTATTGAACAAATTTATGATGGAAGTATATAAAATTATTCTAAATTCCAGTGTTGCATCAGGGAGATGAAACTGAAGTACTGTATAAGCAAGGAACAGTCTTGCAAAGAAGTCCTTTCAGAGAGTTAGAAGATAAACTTTGTTGTGTATACAGTATGCCCTCAAAATTTAAGATTCACCGAAACCCCAGAAATGCTCCTAGTGAACGGAAATTTATTCCTTAGTTTAAAGATAATCGCATAGAATTGCCAGAAGTCGTTATATTGTCATCAACATGACCTTTTTACCACCTAAAGATGGGTTGAAGTAGGGCCCAAAAAGGGGGAGGGGGAGGGGGGAGAACCAGTCAACAGCATGCTGAGTGATCAGATACAATTATCAGTGTGACTCCCAGTTCAATCTCCTGTTATCTCCTTTGCCTCATCTATTTCATACCTTGCTTTCATACACACTTGTTAGTACTGTAATATCCATCCACTGTCTCTTTGCCTACATTGCTTCCACTTACCTTCAAGCTCATATACCATTGTTACCATATTATTGTACCATGTAAGCACACAAACTTTAGGCTAATGTCAGCAAGCTTCCATATTGCACATCTTTCACAGATCACATTTCTTAGTCCACTCCACACACACTTGAACATCAGCAAGCTTCACTACTGCACATCTTTCACAGATCACATTTCTTACTCTGTCCACACCACACACATTCCTCCAACCCCCATTTCCACTTCCCTTACTCTTGTCTTTCATTCTAATACCACACCAAAGTCATATCCATACATTTGTGTGCCCAAGCTTTCTCGCAGTTTCATGCAACCATCACACTCAAACCTTTGTATTGCAGTATTAAGGCCATAGCACCATTCATGTTCCTTCCCTGTGCTGCTCAACCTTCCAGCTTTGAAACTTTCTCATTCCTGAAACAGTAGACAGGTGTTAGAATGCATGAATATGTACAGTACAGCTTAAGATGAATAGTACCTTACCATTTACTACGCTGGTTGGTAACCATGTAACCAAATTATGGTGCCTGGTGGTTTAGTGGGTAATTAAGGTGCTCCAATTGGATTGAGCCTGTGTGGGTTTATATTCAAGGGGTGGATGGGGTTTATTGCTCACTTAATGCCACACAGGGATGAGTGAGGCTGATCACTCTCATCTTAAATGTCAGGACCAACTTGCCTAGCCCTGGGTTCCTACACTCCTCATGGGGCAACATAGGATTGGATGATGGATGTATGGATGGTGTACAGTAGCGTGAGTGCACATAGTAATTGTATACTCACCTTTCCAAATGTGTAAATATACAGTACAGTACAGAAGCAGCCAGATCTCTTGCATTCGTTTATGAATTCAGAGATGAAGAGCTGCAACTTTTCATCACGCAATACATTACAGGAGCAGCCAGATCTCTTACAGTCTCCTGTGAATTCAGAGATGAAGAGCTGCAACTTTTAACATGCAAAATTGAAATGACCAATTTTAAATCTACGGATTTTAAGGGTATACTTTACTTCAGTACAGGATTTAACTGTATTTTCGGAATCAGTCTGTGTTTACACACCTGAGTTGGAAAATTATTGACTTTATTAGTGAAGATATTCCAGAGTGAAGGGGTTAAAATCAGTCTCCTTTAGGCCATTAAGTATGATTTTTTATATGTTTTATTTTTGCTCCTTCCAGACTATTTTATTCAGTTTTAGGGAAGCCTTACATACTGTAGAGATTAAGAAGAGCTGAACCCAATGCTACTTGAAGCTATTCTCAAGGCTCATAAAAATGTGGCCATGAATTAACAAGGGCTTGGGAGGAGGGGAGAGTCCCGGAGGATTGGAAGTCAGGTATAATTATTCCTCTGTACAAAGGAAAAGGGGAAAAAGCAGTGTGTGGTAATCATAGGAGCATTTGCCTTCTCAGTGTAATAGGAAAAGTATATGGTAGGCTACTTATTGACAGAATTAGGGAATTTTCAGAGGAATTAGTTGGACAAGAACAAGGAGGTTTTAGGAAGGGAAGAGGTTATGTAGACCAGATATTCATTCTTAGATCCTTAGTGGAAAAGTTCCTAGAGAAGGGCAAGAAGTTGTATGCAGCCTTCATGGATCTGGAGAAAGCATATGACAGGGTGGATAGACAAGGTTTGTGGAAGGTATTAAGAATATATGGAGTGCATGGGAAGTTGTTGAAGGCAGTGAAGAGTATGTATGAGGATGCTAAGGCTTCAGCGCCTGTGGATGGCAAACTGAGTGAATCTTTCCATTTGAAGGTTGGATTGAAACAAGGATGTGACATGTCTCCATGGTTGTTCAATCTGTACATGGATGGGGTTATAAAAGAGATACAAGTTCAGGCAGTGGATGTTGGAGCAGCCGTAGTGAGAGAGGGCAGTGTTTGGAAACTCCCTGTACTGTTGTTTGCAGGTGATACTGTGTTGTTGAGCAAAGACGAAGGGGAGCTGCAAGGCTTGGTAGATGAGTTTGGGAGATTGTGTAAGAAACAGAATCTAAAGGTGAATGTAGGGAAGAGTAAAGTGATGGCCTTCGAGAGAAGTGAAGCCAGTGAATGTACAGTGAGATTGGATGGGAAGGATATGGAGAATATGAGTGAATTTAAGTACTTGGGCAGTGTGATGAGTAAGAATGGAAGTCTGGAGGGTTAAGTGCTCGAAAGGGTGCAGCAGGGAAGGAAGGTTGCTGGTTCATTGAAAGCAGTGATAAGAAACGGGGAGGTGAGCATGGAAGTGAAAAAGTTGTTACATGACAGTATTGTGATACCAACTCTAACATATGGAAGTGAAGCTTGGACCCTGTTGGAAGGACAGAAGTCAAGAGTGAGAGCAGTGGAATTGAGTTATTTGAGAGGAGCATGTGGAGTCACATGGAGAGAGAGACTGACAAATGAGGAAGTGAAGGAGCGTTGTGGTGTGGTTATGGACGTGATGGGAAGTGTTAGGAGAAACACGTTGAGGTGGTTTGGGCATGTGGAGAGGATGGAGAGTGAAAGACAGATGAGGAGAGTGTACTGTATATGAGTGAGGTGGAGGGGGCGAGAGGGAGGGGGAGGCCGAGGATGAGATGGAGGGATGGAGTGGAGAGGTATGTGAGAGAGGAGGGTGTGAGTTGGGAGCGTGGTAGTGAAATGGCAGGGGACAGAGTGACATGAAGGCGATTTGTTTGTGGCCACCCCGTGTGGGATTGAGGCGTCTGGCAATAGATAGATAGATAGAAGAAACTGAAATTGTTGTTTTTGTTGATCAACCCCATTCTCTGGCTGAGGATACCCAACAACCACAGACAAGCAGCTGCACCTGCAGGGCTGTCCCGTGCAGTGAACGGACATTCCCTGGGTGGTGTGGTGATATGCAGGGACTCATACACTCCCCACTTAGATGGGCTAAAACATTGCCCCTAATGACCCTGGATGGTGTCTGTAGCTTATTGGAAATCAGTGAATTGATGGACAGAAAGCAGTGGTCTTCAAATGAGCTTGAATGAGCAGCCTCTTTGTTAACAGTTTGCCGTTAAGCTTTTAGATACCAGCAAAAGCTGTTATGGGAGTATTGCAGAAGCTGACTTTGCTAGTTCAGTACAAAGTTGTGCTAGCTTGGAGGAGAATCCTGCAACGCTCAGTAAAACTCTGTTAGAGTTGATATCTCAAATTCTAACAATTGACCAAAATGGATTGCCAAAGTAACATTTGGTAATTGAGAAGAATGCAGCATATAACTAACCCATGCTCTATAGATCCATAGCTGTATGTCCTGGTGACTGCAGAAGAGCTGTGTATATTTTCTGTGCAGTATATTAGAGGTTTTTTAAGTTTTTGAGAGTTTGTGTTGCATAGCTTTGATTCCCCCCTCCCCCTCCCCCCCTCCCTCCTCCCATTAACCTAGTAGTTTCTGTGTAAAAATACTAATCAGACTAGGAAAGATGAAAGACTTTTTCTTTTATATTACAAATATTTTAACAACTGTAAAGGCAGGTTGCAAGCAGCCTCCAAATCCCATAACAAGCTGAACATTTGGGACTCCTATTGTGAATACAGTAAGCAGTTTGTTTTTTTAAGGAGAAGGTGGAGGAATATGGTGGATGAGTGTGTGAGGAAGAGAGGTATGGGAGTTGGTGTGGCTAGGGGACTTACGAGAGATCGAGCTGGCTGGATGAATGTTGTGAGAAGAAGTGCATGATCAGGGATTTGGCACCTCTTTTTAATGTAACAGTGTCTGGATTGACCCTGTGTGATAGGTTCATGTGAAGCTGTGGAATTTGTTGAATGTTTTTGGCATATCAGATAGAGCCAGGATTCCGGGGGCTTGAGTGATGAATGAATGGAAGAGTGGCCCATTGATCTGGGCAAACTTGGGTTGTCTGGACGTTGCTGCTTCTCACCTTGCCATGCGATGGGAAAGGAGGTCCAGATGATGATGATGAAATGAAACAGTTGAACTATCAATGAACTGGAATAAGAAAATGCTTTGGTAACTTCTGCAATTTAAGCTGATTTTTGAAGTGGGTATGATAATTCATGTAATGATCAGTCACATACTGAGGGTTGCTTGTATTGAACATATAACAAATGAAAGCAGTACATGAAGACAGCTGGTAATACAGCTACCTGTAGTACTGTACCCAGCTCGTGTCATTTGCTTAATTCTGGTCACACCTCACCACCATCATCCACTTACTGGATATAGTGCTGCCTACTTGTTCCTTCACCTTTATCATTCTTTTTTCTGTGTCTGCTCTCATCTCTTCCTGTTTTTTCCATCTTTCCAGTCACTTTTTATTATGCTTCTTTCCATTTTAGGTGGCTTTTCATTGAATGACAAGCCAAATGTTTTCCTGTAAGTCAGGAAACCATTTATAATGCTGTGTGGTAACCATATGACCAACCCATATGAGTTCCCTACATGTCAGCAAGTGGGTTGGCACCCCTCCCCATAAAACAGCCAACTCAATGTCAAATGGCCACTCCTCACAGGATTATGGCATCTGGCAATAAAGAGAGATAGACCTTGCTGAACTTGATTATTGCTAAATTTTCAATACCAGTGTATGTTAATAGTCTTGTTCCTTTTGGCTCTTGCAGCAATATCACTTCATATTTACCCTGTTTCCCCTTCTGTCAGATTCACCAGTAAGCAGTTTCACACACAAATTTAATTTATGCAAGTTTTTGACTACAAAACTTGTAGGTAACACAGAAAGATATTTTATTGTCTTAATGAAAAAGCACTGTGGTCATCTCCATGCCTCAGCAGCCATTTCTGCTGCTTAAACTCATCTGCCTTCCTGAGTGTTTATCCTTAACCCGAGGAATCCCATCAACGTATGGGTACATCGCAACGTTTTGTCACAGCTACACCCGTCAACGTACGGGTACGTCGCGCAATTGCAAGGGTCATAATTTGCACAATTTTCAAGTTTCATGGGTGATTTTTGGTAGGCATATGTGGGAGACCTTCCTCTACCTGCTGTCAAGCGGAGATATTGCCTGGCCCCACCTAACGCCCCCTCCCCCCCACACTGGGTAATTCACCTTTGAGCAGTAACCTGGCCAGTAAAGGTATGTTGCACCACGGTCTCTCCAATGACGAAATTCATGGTTAAAGTGATTCCTGAGGTGGAGGACAAAGAAATAAAGAAGCTAGAGCAAGAAAAAAACAAGCGATGAGGTGGTAATGTCATAAAGGAAGGTGCCATGTGTGGATGTGTTTGGTGACTGAACAATGCTTCTGTTGCCTATATAAATGTGTGAAAACCAATATAGTCTTGTACTACATATAAATTCGTACCAAATACAATAAGTATATAATTTACAGTGGCTTGAAGTAGTTAACCCTTTCATAGTTTGTTCTCTTTAGCCAGGTACCCTGAGAAAGAGGGAAAACGTAAGGCTTACTCATCACCTGTAGCACCATTTATAGCCTCCGGGGGGGGCAATTTCTCTATGAATTTTCGATGTTTCTCACCAAAAGCGAAGGTTTGAGCCAAAAAAATAATATTTCCGAAAATGCTCGAGACTGGGGGGTATCGGAGGTTGGAAATCGGTCGGGGCATGACTGGTTAATTCATGATTCATTATCCTGAAACAGTGTTTTCATGCCAGTCTTTTTCGCATCCAGCCACAGCAAACTCCTGGTAGGTGAGTTTAATGGGAGGCTGATTGCTCAGCTGGTGGAAACCTTTGCAGTTGCCAAAAACTACAAACAAGCAGTTTCAGCCAGCATGAAATCTGCTTCAGATTAATAAAAAAAATCAGTACTTCTTACAGGTTATTCCACAGGAAGGTATTGCAACAAATTCTATATTCCTAGCTTTGAAGTCATAGGACAGTGCATTAGGATTATTAATTACCAAATCGGTAGAGGAAATACCAGATTTCATATTACAAGTCAAATAAAAAAAAAAATGCGGGTCGTCACTTCCGTGATGCTCGGGCGCAATGGATCATACCGCGAGGCGTCACTTTTGTGATTTTTGTGTTGTTTTGAATTTGCCCGGGCTTTCAGGTGGTGACTTGAATCATCTATCAGCACTGCCAATGTCCAACAATAGTCAGAGCTGCTAATGTCATCAGTATTCCCATCCACTGTTGACAATTTAGCCATTTTCCCCCATTCTAGACTCCCCTCCATTACCCTCTCATGTCGTCTGCCCAGCCACTTTGCACTACGCAAATATTCCATGGATTTTTCCATTGATTTCATCCATTGAAATGAGCCCTATGCCCTATTCTTATACAAAATAATATATAAAAAATAAGGTAATTGATAGTGCCATACACCTGGAATTGGCTAACTATCACTTGGCAACATCCAACCTGCACTCGTTCGCTGATTTCTCCTGCTTTTTTTCCCCGTGAAGTATGCCGTATCAGCTGTTCTCATAATGTAAATGTATATAAGAAAGGTTATATTCACCTGGAACTACCTAATTTATTATGTATTGTCTAGATTTCCTATGACTTATTTCTTAACATATGTATTAGCTGCTGACATTTTCAGCTCTTGGCTACCGAGATACGTGTATCTCAGTTCACTGCCGTCCTTCAAGCTGAAGGCACGTTGCAGTCACGCCCCTCCATTTCTGCTGCTTTTGCGCCCATTATAAAAGGCCCTGTGCCCTTTACCCCCTACTAAACATCGTGTGGGAAGCAGTAAAGGACTGTAGATATATATAAGTGTAATAAAGTACTAGAAATAATAAAGTGTGAGTGTGTCTATGAATAAGAAATGACAATATGAGCGGCGAATTAGCACGAGTGGGAGGCTCGTACGCGCTTGTATTTTACATTGTTTTCACTGTTTTTTTTTTATTATGGATTCCAAACTACTTGGAAATCATTGAATAGTGTTTCTAGTGTTAATATCTGGCAGTGGTATTCATATTACGGGAAGTCGAGAAGTATAAAGTGGAGACTTAGTTACTCAACTTCAAAAGTCTCCACAAGTCCTACGGTAGTCGATGAGTGCTAAAAAAAAATCCCAGGAGGAAGCTGAAGGTATGTGCCATATGCATATGTAATTACAGTAATCCCTCCAAGATCCGTTGTAATAGAGCCAAAAGCATGTCCGAATATTGGTTTTGTCCGGATATTGGTCCTGAAGCTCCAGCACTGGTTTTTCATGACCCTAACCTAACCTAACCTAAATCAGAAAACTACCTTCCTACCTCCCTACTGGACATGTATAGCACTTATTTAGGTCCCTTTTCACATACATAATGCATATAGCATGAATTTATTGAATTTTAACCAAAAAATGATGATTTAGAGGTGAGTGAGTCATAGGAGCTCAGATCTTGCCAGCATAGTATAAGTAAGTATCGGACATGGAAATCATCTTTTCTCACATTTTATGCACTAAATTATTGGATACAAAGCATCTATCTATCTATTGCCAGACACCATAATCGCGTAAGGGGTGGCCATTTGACTTTGAGTTATTTTTTTTTTACGGGGAGGGGCACTAACCCTCCACCAACCCACTTGTTGACACGTAGGGAGCACGTATGGTTTGGTTATATGGTTACCACCCAGCGTTGTAAATGGTTTCTTGGCTTACAGGAAACCATTTGGCTTGTCACTCAATGTAATGCTACCTGTAAAGGAAAGAAAAGCAGTAAGAAGTGACAGGAAATATAGGAGAAATAGGAAGAAAGGAGGGCAGGCACAGAAAAAGAATGATAAAGGCTAAGGAAGAAGTAGGCAGCACTACATCAAGTGAGTGGATGATGGTCGCCACCTCCTACCACTAATACAAAGCATCAAATACAGTAAATGATGTTAATTGCTACCAGAAAAATGGTTAGGTTAGGTTAGGTTATGACCAGACATGAAATTCACTGCTTCCACCTTTTTCCTAGCTAGTGCACTTAATAACCATGCATGAAAGAATTAAATTAAAAGCAGGAAATTATGATTAACACTAGGTTAGGTTAGGTTATGACCGGACATGAAATTCACTGCTTCCACCTTTTTCCTAGCTAGTGCACTTAATAACCATGCATGAAAGAATTAAATTAAAAGCAGGAAATTATGATTAACACAGTGTTAGGTTAGGACCGGACATGAAATTCACTGCTTCCACCTTTTTTCTAGCTGTTTTACTTAAGAACCATGCATGGAAAAATTAAATTGCAAGCAGGAAATTATGATTAACATTTAGGGTAATCTTTTAACACATGTACAGCATGATGTAAACAGGTTAGGCATGAAAATCTTTATGGTAACCATAGGTTAGGTTAGGTTAGGACCGGACATGAAATTCACTGCTTCCACATTTTTTCTAGCTGTTTTACTTAAGAACCATGCATGGAAAAAATTAAATTGCAAGCAGGAAATTATGATTAACATTTTTGGTAATTTTTTAACACACGTACAGCATATTGAAAACAGGTTAGGCATGAAAATCTTTATGGTAACCATAGGTTAGGTTAGGTTAGGTTAGGACCGGACATGAAATTCACTTCTTCCACCTTTTTTCTAGCTGTTTTACTTAAGAACCATGCATTTTCAGGAAAAATTAAATTGCAGGCAGGAAACTATGATTAACATTTAGGGTAATTTTTTAACACATGTACAGCATGATAAAAACAGGTTAGGCATGAAAATCTTTATGGTAACCATAGGTTAGGTTAGGTTAGGACCGGACATGAAATTAACTGCTTCCACCTTTTTTCTAGCTGTTTTACCTGAGAACCATGCATGGAAAAATTAAATTGCAAGCAGGAAATTATGATTAACATTTAGGGTACTTTTTTAACACATGTTCAGCATGATGAAAACAGATTAGGCATGAAAATCTTTATGGTAACCATAGGTTAGGTTAGGTTAGGACAGGACATGAAATTCACTGCTTCTACCTTTTTTCTAGCTGTTTTACTTAAGAACCATGCATGGAAAAATTAAACTGCAAGCAGGAAATTATGATTAACATTTAGGGTAATTTTTTAACACATGTACAGCATGATGAAAACAGGTTAGGCATGAAAATCTTTATTGTAGCCATAGGTTAGGTTAGGACCGGACATGAAATTCACTGCTTCCACCTTTTTTCTAGCTGTTTTACTTAAGAACCATGCATGGAAAAATTAAATTGCAAGCAGGAAATTATGATTAACATTTAGGGTAATTTTTTAACACATGTACAGCATGATGAAAACAGGTTAGGCATGAAAATCTTTATGGTAGCCATAGGTTAGGTTAGGACCGGACATGAAATTTACTGCTTCCACCTTTTTTCTAGCTGTTTTACTTAAGAACCATGCATGGAAAAATTAAATTGGAAGCAGGAAATTATGATTAACATTTAGGGTAATTTTTTAACACATGTACAGCATGATGAAAACAGGTTAGGCATGAAAATCTTTATGGTAACCATAGGTTAGGTTAGGTTAGGACCAGACATGAAATTCACTGCTTCCACCTTTTTTCTAGCTGTTTTACTTAAGAACCATGCATGGAAAAATTAAATTGCAAGTAGGAAATTATGATTAACATTTAGGGTAATTTTTTAACACATGTACAGCATGATGAAAACAGGTTAGGCATGAAAATCTTTATGGTAACCATAGGTTAGGTTAGGTTAGGACTAGACATGAAATTCACTGCTTCCACCTTTTTTCTAGCTGTTTTACTTAAGAACCATGCATGGAAAAATTAAATTGCCAGCAGGAAATTATGATTAACATTTTTGGTAATTTTTTAACACATTTACAGCATGATGAAAACAGGTTAGGTATGAAGTTAGGGTACTTACGAACAAGAAGCTGCCGTCCTTATGTAATAACCCACTCTATCATCTCAGACTCTGACAGGAAGACCTTGCACCTGACACACCTTTCCACCTGAGAATCACCACCACTTATCACCAACACTNGACCGGACATGAAATTCACTGCTTCCACCTTTTTTCTAGCTGTTTTACTTAAGAACCATGCATGGAAAAATTAAATTGCAAGCAGGAAATTATGATTAACATTTAGGGTAATTTTTTAACACATGTACAGCATGATGAAAACAGGTTAGGCATGAAAATCTTTATGGTAACCATAGGTTAGGTTAGGTTAGGACTGGACATGAAATTCACTGCTTCCACCTTTTTTCTAGCTGTTTTACTTAAGAACCATGCATGGAAAAATTAAATTGCCAGCAGGAAATTATGATTAACATTTTTGGTAATTTTTTAACACATTTACAGCATGATGAAAACAGGTTAGGTATGAAGTTAGGGTACTTACGAACAAGAAGCTGCCGTCCTTATGTAATAACCCACTCTATCATCTCAGACTCTGACGGGAAGACCTTGCACCTGACACACCTTTCCACTTGAGAATCACCACCAATTATCACGAACACTTTTCACAACGTTTTTTTTTTAATAACTGGAAGCACATCACTTCACTCCACTGTACATAACAGTAAATTCCCGTGTGTTCTAGTGACGATCCCTGGAGAATTTAGTCACTGTCAGAGTCCGAGATGAGGGGATGGAGGCGGCGTAGGGGCATCTTGGTGCGACGTGGCTTTACACTATCCACTACAGAGGACTCCGAGGTTAAACTCACGTAGTATACGTCCTGTTGACCAGCCGGCGTCCACCTTCTCCAATATTTGCCCCTTCTTCTCCAGAGTCAGAACCACTTTCTTCCTCTTCTCAGGAGGCGGGGCCATCGTCACACACATGATGAAGAAGGTGAAGAGCAGTATCAAGCCCTGTAGGAGGTAGGGTATCACCACAAAAGCAATCACTTCGGCCGCCATTTTCGGAGTTGTTCACGAGGCAGTAGCAGAGTGGGTAATGGCGACCGACAGAGGCACCACGAGTGTAAACATAGCCGTTCGCTGCATGCGGGAAATTCAAACTGACGCGGTCCCAAAAAATCGAA
>JAGKTI010001982.1:36060-46369 GCA_018397915.1 Birgus latro | reverse complement strand
GACCGGACATGAAATTCACTGCTTCCACCTTTTTTCTAGCTGTTTTACTTAAGAACCATGCATGGAAAAATTAAATTGCAAGCAGGAAATTATGATTAACATTTAGGGTAATTTTTTAACACATGTACAGCATGATGAAAACAGGTTAGGCATGAAAATCTTTATGGTAACCATAGGTTAGGTTAGGTTAGGACTGGACATGAAATTCACTGCTTCCACCTTTTTTCTAGCTGTTTTACTTAAGAACCATGCATGGAAAAATTAAATTGCAAGCAGGAAATTATGATTAACATTTAGGGTAATTTTTTAACACATGTACAGCATGATGAAAACAGGTTAGGCATGAAAATCTTTATGGTAACCATAGGTTAGGTTAGGTTAGGACCGGACATGAAATTCACTGCTTCCACCTTTTTTCTAGCTGTTTTACTTAAGAACCATGCATGGAAAAATTAAATTGCAAGTAGGAAATTATGATTAACATTTAGGGTAATTTTTTAACACATGTACAGCATGATGAAAACAGGTTAGGCATGAAAATCTTTATGGTAACCATAGGTTAGGTTAGGTTAGGACTGGACATGAAATTCACTGCTTCCACCTTTTTTCTAGCTGTTTTACTTAAGAACCATGCATGGAAAAATTAAATTGCCAGCAGGAAATTATGATTAACATTTTTGGTAATTTTTTAACACATTTACAGCATGATGAAAACAGGTTAGGTATGAAGTTAGGGTACTTACGAACAAGAAGCTGCCGTCCTTATGTAATAACCCACTCTATCATCTCAGACTCTGACGGGAAGACCTTGCACCTGACACACCTTTCCACTTGAGAATCACCACCAATTATCACGAACACTTTTCACAACGTTTTTTTTTTAATAACTGGAAGCACATCACTTCACTCCACTGTACATAACAGTAAATTCCCGTGTGTTCTAGTGACGATCCCTGGAGAATTTAGTCACTGTCAGAGTCCGAGATGAGGGGATGGAGGCGGCGTAGGGGCATCTTGGTGCGACGTGGCTTTACACTATCCACTACAGAGGACTCCGAGGTTAAACTCACGTAGTATACGTCCTGTTGACCAGCCGGCGTCCACCTTCTCCAATATTTGCCCCTTCTTCTCCAGAGTCAGAACCACTTTCTTCCTCTTCTCAGGAGGCGGGGCCATCGTCACACACATGATGAAGAAGGTGAAGAGCAGTATCAAGCCCTGTAGGAGGTAGGGTATCACCACAAAAGCAATCACTTCGGCCGCCATTTTCGGAGTTGTTCACGAGGCAGTAGCAGAGTGGGTAATGGCGACCGACAGAGGCGCCACGAGTGTAAACATAGCCGTTCGGTGCACGCGGGAAATTCAAACTGACGCGGTCCCAAAAAATCGAAAATTTTTCAATTTTTTCGAATTTTTTGGCATTTTGGGGGTTGGGCAGCCCACAATATCCGAATAGTGAGTATGTCCGAGTATTGGACGTCTGAATAATAGAGGGATTACTGTATAATATTCTAGGACTAATAACTGATTTTTGGCAAACATTTTTAAAAAGTCAGTCGGAGCGTGGATTTGCCCTGCGGGATGGGCACGGCGCGCCTCCCACAACCCCGCGGCTTAAGGGTTAAAGTTTATATAATGAGAGTTGTATTAAGCTATATGATGGTACAGTAAAACATATTTTGCAATGAAAAGTTTCAGTTCAGTAACTGCCTGCTAATACAGTAAAGTTAAAAAAAACAATGACATCCGGATGAAAGGGTTATTAAAACTGCCTCTGACCAAGTCAGCCCATATTATCTTTCCCAGGCTAAATAAAATTATCTGATATTAGCTGTAATATATTAAAATTATGGTGTTATGCTGAAGTGAGTATCCTTATAAGGACTGCTGACAATTTCTTTCATTCATTCATTCATTATCCAATCCTGTGTCGCCCCACAGAGGAGTGTGTACATTTATTTTTTTGCCATTGACATTGCCGAAGCATATGTAAGCGCTGACAAAGTTACTCAGACGAATATGATGCCGTATATTATGTTGACATCATTTTGTAAACTGATGGTATACAAAAATGAAGTTTGACATCATTTAGTAAATTTTGGTATCTACAATATCTGCACAGACTAAATACAAGAGATTTCTCTCAGGCCAAGTAGAATTGTCTGGCAATAGCAAGAGTAATATATGGAAGATAATGGAGAGACCATCCCATTCAATATAAGGGGCTTTAAGTAAAACCATCTTTCAGTAAGTTTTTTTTTTCATTTTTGAAGGCTCCAGCATGCTTGCATGCGTTGGCCTTGGTCACCTAATGGCGGCTCTCCATTCTGCTCAATTCATGGCAGCCTCCCTGTTCCGTCCCATAACCCTGAGGTCACACTTAATGACCTCGTCCCACGTCTTTCTTGGTCTACCACTTGCAACCTCACCCCCAGTATTAATGCTTCTCACTTTTTGCACCCAATTATCATCCCCCATCCTCTCCACATGCCCAAACCATCTCAGTCTACCTCTCCTCATCACAAGAAGGTGTATTTGAATTTGATAGTTTTCATACTGGGATTATCATAAGTCTTATAACTGGGAAAGAAGATAAGGTAAGATTTTGCTATGTAATGTATGCTCAGTCAAATGGTATACCAAAGTCTCCTTGGTAAAGAAGGTAAGTGTGATTAACTGTCTCCTCTGGTATCTTTTGTCAGAGTTTTATAAAATGTTACCTGCTCTAACCAAGTCAGATCTCTTAGGGAAATTTTTTCCATTGTTATCGTTATGTCATCAGTGTCAAAATATCACATAGTTGTAGGTGGTGGTGACCATCATCCACTCACTTGATGTAGTGCTGCCTATGTCTTCCTTAGACTTTATCATTCTTTTTCTGTGTCTGCCCTCCTCTCTTCCTATTTCTCCCATCTTTCCTGTCACTTACTGCTTTTCTTTCTTTTACAGGTGGCTTTTTATATTGAGTGACAAGCCAAATGGTTTCCTGTGAGCCAGGAAACCATTTACAATGCTGAGTGGTAACCATATAACCAAACCATGCATGCTCCCTACATGTCAACAAGTGGGTTGGTAGAGGGTTAGTGCCCCTCCCTATAAAACAAATAACTCAAAGTCAGGTGGCTTCCCCTTACGGGATTATGATGTCTGGCAATAGGTAGATAGATAATGGATGGTGCAAGCACACTTATGCATCAGTGCCATTATGTCAAAAGTAAACTAATTTCCTACAAGTTATTTTTTCTCTGAACTGCTGGCTATCTGAACTCAAATTTTATCACTGTCCCTAGGTTGTGAAAACACATCACTTCCCCAAGCTTGAGTCCCTTTTCTTATGTTGAAGTTTCTTGGTATCTGTGGGTACAGTATTCTGTAGGATTAAAGGCAGTGACTCAAACACCTACACCTTGTTTTACAAGCATGCGCAACTATGGTCTGTCTAAAATGTCGGGGGATCGTTTAGGTGTTGCCCCTCACGGGCATTCCCCCTCCTGCGGCATTGCCAAGCCAATGCCAACACACATCTCTCTGTCTTATTTGTTCAGCTATTTACTACTTCTAAATGAAGTTTATTTACAGTATATATATATTTAAATCTCTGATAAGGCTATATAGTGTTATAAATGTCTATTTTTTTTAAAATAAAAAGAGTGACTTCTTATAAATACCGCAACACTTGGCAACATTGCTTTCTGAGGCTGCCACACGTGTTGGGTGATTTGGCGAGGGATGGATCAGATGAAAAGGTCTGACTGACCGTGTTAATCCACAGGTCACATCCTCTCTGGCCTTCACCCAAGATGGAAGCTCTTACCCCTGCTACTCACCCGTATAGACTTTTTATAGAAATAAATCTACATAAAATGTACATTTTATATGCAGAGAGAGAGAGAGAGAGTCAGGAGGCTTTTCCTCAAATTCTAATAATTCATCAAACCATATAGACTTTTTATAGAAATAAATCTACATAAAACGTACATTTTATATGTAGAGAGAGGGGGGAGGGGGGGTGGGAGTGAGGACATAGCACTTTGTCTCTAATCTGATAATTTGCCCAATACAAAAATTGGCATCTCCGTGGGAGGGAGAATTCCCGTGAGGGGCAACGCCAAAACGATCTCGACATTTTAGACGGACCATAGTTCCGGCTTCGCACATGACTGGACTCATTTGCCATATCCCCGCTCCACTTCTCATGTCTAGTAACTGCTGCATGCCAATTTACCTCATAACCCACACCTTCATATCTGTACCAACCAATACACCTATTCCATGTAACACACGGTCACTCTCATACCACCCGGCACACTATTACACTCATACCATTCAACACACCAT
This sequence comes from Birgus latro, assembly GCA_018397915.1. NCBI lineage: Eukaryota > Metazoa > Arthropoda > Malacostraca > Decapoda > Coenobitidae > Birgus > Birgus latro. The sequence goes on along the minus strand of JAGKTI010001982.1, from coordinate 42,031 downwards.
CACACTTATTCCACTCAACACACCTTCACACTCATACCACCCAAAACAACTTCACACTCATGCCACTCAACAATCACAGATTCATGCCACCTGTTACCCTCACAGACTATGCTAGTGCATACACCATCCATCATACTCATATACCTCATGCTTCCACATTGATAGACACCATCTGTATGTGTGTGTGCATGTGTGCTCACACACACACACACACACACACACACAGACCATGCCAGTGCATACACCATCCATCATACCCATATACCTTATGCTGCCACATTGATAAACACCATCTGTATGTGTGTTCATCTGTGCTCATGCACACACACATATACACACTTTTTTTTTTTTCCTGACAATCACTGAGATACTGTATACAATAGGCACACCTTATCTGTGCCTTATATATTCAGCCTACACCTTCTGGATAATTGCAGAACTGATAATGCATCTGGAGTGTGGAAACACTTCCAGGTTGCAGGGGCACAGTCAGTGATAGCCTTAAGTTCCCATGATTATTGCAAAACAGCAGTGATAGTACTTGACTTAAATGGGGTCTATAAAAGCCTGCATTGCCTAGAGGCAAAGTGGGGAACCTCTGTTTGGCTCAGTGATAATGTGCATGCATATGGAGTGCAAGGGCCTGAGATCGAATCTCGGCCAGACCAGTGATTAATTTGTCAAGTTTCAGTTCAGTTATTACATTCGTTGGGAGCGGTGTGGGATGTGAGGCAAGGCTTTGAGGGCAATAACGTTGTTGGTTAACTGACAGCGTCCTAACCCTTACATCCTGGGGATGAGCTGTTCAGTGTGGTCTGCAGCATCCCCAATGGTGGCCTTCAGTGCTACACTACCATGTGTGTTTGAAATTCACCAATTTAATCACCAAGGGGAGAAGAGAGTGATGTAATGGGGTCTATGAAATCCTGCGTCGCCAAGAGGCAAAGTGGGGACCCTCTGTTTGGCTCAGTGGTAACGTGTGCACGTATGGAGCGTTGGGGCTTGAGATTGAATCAGGGACATTGTGATTAATTTGTTAAGTTTCAGTTCAGTTATTACAGACCATATTGGTATCTGTGCCTGATATGTTCAACCTACACTTTCTGGATAAGAAGATTGCAGAACTGATAGTGCATTGGCATTGTGGAAACACTTGCCGGTTTCAGGGACACAGTCAGTGATAGCCTTGAGTTGCCAAGATTAATGCAAAATAGCAGTGATAGCACTTGACTAGATTGTAAGACTGAGATGGAATTCAAAACAACCTCACCTTGGTTGCTCCTAAAATGCTACTGCTTGGAGCTCATAAATGTGACAACTGGGGTAGAAGCTTGCAGGGTCTGGTTCACAGCCACTCTCTTTTGCCATGGGAGGAGCTGGCAGTGGAGTCTGAAGCTTAAAGAACATGCCTTTCCTTTGGTGTTGCTGTCATCATCAGTGACAATATGACCTTGCTCTCGTAGTACTTGACCATTCAGGTAGTAATCACATCCCCTCCATTAAGTGGTTGTGTTCTTGGGAGATGCATCCTTTACTTACTGGACATGTACCTCTCTTGAAGGACAACCAGAAAATATTGCACCTTACAGTATTTTATATGATCTTTCCTACATTGCTGGCCCACTCCCATCAGCATTCTGCAGTATTGGTCTGATCACCTTTCTTGTGGTTCAGTCACTTTTTGTATCTGTGTGGTATTTAAAGCACTGATTATCATAAAAAAACAATTATCACTTGGTGTAGTGCTGCTTTGGGTGTCTGCCCTTTCCTCTCTTCCTTCCTTCCTCATCTGTCTTTCTTTCCTTCATTTTCCTCCCCTTTCTGCCTGCGGGTGACTTTATGCTCCCTCTTCTGTCTTTCTTTCCTTTATTCTTTCCTATTCCTTCTGCGTGTGGGTGACTCTATGCTGAGTGACGAGCTAAATGGTTTCCTGTACACCAGGAAACCATTTACCACGATGGATGGCAACCATATAACCAAATTGTGGTGCTTGGTGGTTTAGTGGGTAATTAAGGCGTTCCAGTTGGATTGAGCCTGTGTAGGTTTATATCCAAGGTGTGGATGGGGTTTATTGCTCACATAATGCTACTAAGGGATGAGTGAGGCTGGTCACTCTCTTCTTAATTGGCAGAACCACCTTGCCTAGCCCCGGACTTATATGCTTCTCGGGGTGGCATAGGATTGGATGAATGGATGGAACAGTTTTTCCCTCCACAGTTCATCTGGTACCACAGTTTTACTGCCATTTATAACCTTCAAAGAAGGCATCATACTGGCATATAATACAGTGATAGCTTCTGGTCAGGTGATGATATCTAGAGTATTTCACACCCTGAATTAAGGTGTCGACCTTGATGATCATGATCACCTGCTGTAATCATAATTCTGAATGGATACTACTGTATTTTTGGATGGAAGTGCCAGATAGAACAAATTATCACAACTGTGGCCTAATTTACCTTAGACATTAAATAAGTCTGATCATGTAGCATTGATATTCAGACATGAGAACTTTGCACAGTCAGCCATTTGGATAATTTTAGATAGTTGCACCTGGGATCCAGATGGTGCCAACTGTATTTGAAATCATCCCCACTGGTTATCAGCCTCCAGACCAAGGGTCAGCACTAGGATTCCCCACCTGGAATATGTGTTATTCAGTGTGAAGGATGTCTTTTACTTGAGGAATAGATTCTGTGTACTACACCAGATGTATCCTGCATTTGCAGTAACATTTTGTATGAAAATGCAGAGCTTCCACTTGACAGACAAGACTCCATCCACTTAAATGATGCATATGATGTCTGCCAAACCTTTCCTCATATAGAGTATATGAACTTTCACTTGAAAATAAAATTGCTGCAGTTTGCAGATACGATTTCAAGTCTACATTTGCAAATTTTGAATTTCTATCTATCTATCTATCTATTGCCAGACACCTTAATCCCGAACGGGGTGGCCACAAACAAATCGCCTCCATGTCACTCTGTCCCCTGCCATTTCACTATCACGCTCTCAACTCACACCCCCCTCTCTCATATACCTCTCCACTCCATCCCTCCATCTCATCCTTGGCCTCCCCCTCCCTCTCGCCCCCTCCACCTCACTCACATACACTCTCCTCGTCAATCTTTCACTCTCAATCCTCTCCACATGCCCAAACCACCTTAACGTGTTTCTCCTAACACTTCCCATCACGTCCTCAACCACACCACAACGCTCCTTCACTTCCTCATTTGTTAGTCTGTCTCTCCATGTGACTCCACATGCTCCTCTCAAGTAACTCATTTCTGCTGCTCTCACTCTTGACTTCTGTCCTTCCAACAGGGTCCAAGCTTCACTTCCATATGTCAGAGTTGGTATCACAATACTGTCATGTAACAACTTTTTCACTTCCATGCTCACCTCCCTGTTTCTTATCACTGCTTTCAACGAACCAGCAACCTTCCTTCCCTGCTGTACCCTTTCGAGCACTTCACCCTCCAGACTACCATCCTTACTCATCACACTGCCCAAGTACTTAAATTCACTCACATTCTCCATNATCTATCTATCTATCTATCTATTGCCAGACGCCTCAATCCCGAACGGGGTGGCCACAAACAAATCGCCTCCATGTCACTCTGTCCCCTGCCATTTCACTACCACGCTCCCAACTCACACCCCCCTCTCTCATATACCTCTCCACTCCATCCCTCCATCTCATCCTCGGCCTCCCCCTCCCTCTCGCCCCCTCCACCTCACTCACATACACTCTCCTCGTCAATCTTTCACTCTCCATCCTCTCCACATGCCCAAACCACCTTAACGTGTTTCTCCTAACGCTTCCCATCACGTCCTCAACCACACCACAACGCTCCTTCACTTCCTCATTTGTTAGTCTGTCTCTCCATGTGACTCCACATGCTCCTCTCAAATAACTCATTTCCACTGCTCTCACTCTTGACTTCTGTCCTTCCAACAGGGTCCAAGCTTCACTTCCATATGTCAGAGTTGGTATCACAATACTGTCATGTAACAACTTTTTCACTTCCATGCTCACCTCCCTGTTTCTTATCACTACTTTCAACGAACCAGCAACCTTCCTTCCCTGCTGTACCCTTTCGAGCACTTCACCCTCCAGACTACCATCCTTACTCATCACACTGCCCAAGTACTTAAATTCACTCACATTCTCCATATCCTTCCCATCCAATCTCACTGTACACTCACTGGCTTCACTTCTCTCGAAGACCATCACTTTACTCTTCCCCACATTCACCTTTAGATGTAATTTTATGTATTAATATTTTTCTTCTACTACAGTTCATGTTCCTTTGGTGGCTAATATTTCTACACCATAGTGAGAGGGTTGGCATGTTACTCTCCATATAAATTACAGTACTCTGTAATATGGTAGGTGAGGGAGGAGAGTGATGGGCATGCCATAAGTGTGAAGTAGTTGCAGTGGAATAAGTATATTTTGGTCATTGTAGACTCTGTAAAAATGTGTGTAAGCTATTACAGTTGATAATCGGAGAAGGATGTATGTTTTATCATCAGCGTCTGTTCATTGCACTTTGTACAGACTGCTGTGCTCTGTACACAAAATTATTTCACAGCATTTTCTTTCTATCATTTTGAGAGGCATTATTACAGTCAGCCTTGCTCTCTTGAAAGCCATTATACATCTGCATGTGGCACAGCATTCCTGAGTCTCTTTGATTCTGGAGGAAAAACATAGTATTCCACTTTCAGCTACCAGCTTGTACATACCCAGAGCTGACTATCAGGTACAGTTTACAAGGAATTGACAGTGCATTGTATTCTTGTGCCCATTTCATTATTGTCAGAACATTATCCCAATCTCTTTTTCCCACCCAAGGATGGGGTAAGGTTAGGTCCAGAAAGCAAGAAAACACTTGATAAAGGGAAAACAAATTAACAGCCTACTCATTTAATTAGGTCACACTCATTCAATCACCATTCATGACCCTGGAATCCCAACTTAACTCAGAGGTTTAACTTTCCACACTTCATGTGCTTTACATTACATGATGCCAACTTAAGTCAGTCTGACAGTTGATGTCACAAGGTAAAGAAAAAAAAGGGGGGGGAGGGGATAAAAAAAAAAAACGTTCCAAACACATGTCATATGTTCTTCATACAAATGTCTTCCAGTCACCTCGATCCTTTGTCAGTTCCCAAGCCCCATCAACCTCCATAACCCCCTGCCTCTCTCTCTCTCTTGCCTTCAGATTCAGATATAACTAATGGGATTTGGTGAAATACCATAGAAAACATGGAGAACTAATTTCAAAGGTGTAGTTCACTTTGATTCAGTTTTGAAAAGTATCTGCAAAGGAAGGTAAGCTTGTTTTTTAGTACAGTATTAGAGAAAAGATCTGATACATGGTATGTGGAAACAGCAAAATACAGGTTGGTAAGATGTTGGAATGTTTTGGGGTGTGTTTCTGTGTTGGATTGAATGCCCTACAGGAAATTGCTGTATTGTCCATTCTTATATTTGTTTCTAGCATTAATCTATGTCCACCATTAGTAATTTTGTGCAGTAAATTTGATGACTTACATGCACTACTGCGCTGTACTTGTTAATGTGGACCCTGGCTCATCTGAATGTGAACCAGACGGTGTGCAGGCTGAAGTTGCCCTTCTCCTGCAGTATGCCATCCTCCTTTGGGGGAATATGGAGAGAGGTGTAGGACTGTTGCATACTTCACTGGCTATGTAAGTGCCACTGTGTCAAGGCATCCCTTTGCAGCACAACTGTACAGTACAGTACAGTACAAACTTGTATTTGTTTTTTGTGGTGTTTACAGTATCTTCCATGTATTTTTAGTGCATTGTTGGAAACATATGAAGTCAGCATTGGAAATTGAAATAAAAAAAACTGTATTGATGAGATCTTAATTAGAAAGTACTTGATCCAGAATCAGCTGGGAACATCTCCATGTTGATAAGCATAGTTGAA
>JAGKTI010001982.1:11907-33119 GCA_018397915.1 Birgus latro | reverse complement strand
ATACAGTAAACCCTTGATAAGCCGAACTTTTAGAAGCCGGAATCTTCAGTTAGCCGAACTCAGGCCGAGACCACGTATGAAAGTAGGCCGAAATGCAAAAGTAAAAGGAGAAATGGCGCCAAGCGGACTCGTGGCGCCAGTCTGCTGCTTGCTTTTGGAGACGGTAGTTGCGCCATTCTTACTGTCATTTAGTGCTGAACAGTGCTCTCCTTTTGCCTTCTGCCTTGCCATGGAAGGTTCATAGCTTAAAAGAAGTGATACTGGCACCTCTAGTCGTAAAGGAATGAAGCTAAAAAAAAAAATGTACGCGTGTGACAGTGTAGTGATCATGATTAAAGTTAAGTACAATTATTACTGAAAGTGTTACATTGCAGTCTATTACAGTGATTACATTTAAGTTTAGTTCTTAATATAGAGTGAAATAAATACTGGGTACTGTTTAGAATTTATGTTAAAGTATGAACTAACCCACCTTCACCAACTCCATCTCCAAAACAAAACAAACTGCTGAACTTCGAAGAATCTACTGCTTCTAACGAACGGTGTTACATTGCAGTCTGTTACAGTGATTACATTTAAGTTTAGTTCTTAATAAAGAGTGAAATAAATACTGGGTACTGTTTAGAATTTACGTTACATTATGAACTCAACCACCTCCACCACCTCTGTCTCCAAAACAAAACAAACTGCCAAAGAATCTACTGCTTCTAACGAAAGGTGTTACGCTGCAGTCTATTATAGTGATTACATTTAAGTTTAGTTCTTAATATAGAGTGAAATACTGGGTACTTTTTAGAATTTACGTTTAAGTGCGAGTTAAACCAGCTCCTCCACCTCCGTCTCCAAAACAAAACTGCTGACCATCTTCTGCCTCTGACGAAAGGCAAATTATGTGCACTGAATTCTTTCTTTTTTTGTCTTTCTTTATTAATTTTTACACTGTATATGCTCCTTTACTTTAGGGTTAAGAAGACAAGTAATAAGTTTTGTTTTTGCAATTTGGGGGGGTGAAAATCCATCTCCAACACACATTACCGACGGTCGGTACTGCCTCTGTGAATGATTTCCTGCCAGTTAACCACTTCAGTACTGTGACGTCTATTTCTACTTTATTTATGCTTCCTCCAGCCGATTTTATGGCACTCAGGACTGGACTCACATACTGAAGGGGCTAACGAAGGCAGTAACAACCCCGTGCACTTCCACAGATCCAACCTACACTGACTAAAATTGTCTGGTGGCAGCAAGAACAAAATGAAAATACACCCAGCACTGAAGGGGTTAAATGTATATTAAATGCACTATATTGTATTTTGTCATAACTAATTTATTTATATATGCATCTTTAATTTAGTGTTGAAAGGACAAGTAATAGGTATTGTCTTAGCAATTTTGGGGGGTGATAGTTTGGTAATTTAGCAGTTTGTGGGGGGGTGAAAATTCGGTAAGCTGGAAAATTCGGTAAGCTGGAAAATTCGGTAATTCGAACCAGGGTAGAGCTCCATATAGTTTGGCTTATCAAGGGTGTACTGTATTTGACTTCTGGGGCAATTCGGTGTATTAACAAGTAATGAGACTCAGGTGGTCGAGACAGTGTAAATAGGGATATATTTGACTTTTTCATGTGGTACTACATTCAACAATCACTAATTTATATTGTAAATGAAATTTAGCGATAGCTTGCTGAAAGCAAGTGAGCTATGATAAATTATTCATTCATGTCATTTTCAGATTTTTTTGGCTGTGTTTTACAAGCATAATTACAAGATTAATTGTATTACCCTCTGCTGTCACTTGGATATATAATAACAAACAAAGTGTCATTAATGTTTATCCACCCACCAAAGTAAGTTAGATGCTTTCAGTTATAAAATATAATTTTAGACTAATGGGACAATTTGACTCGGCCCCTTGGGGCAATTTGACTCAGCACTTTGAGGCAATTTGACTCGGCACTTTGGGGCAATTTGATTTGGCACTTTAGGGCAATGCAGATGCTGCAACTTCTTGAAGTATTATCTGAACAGTTGTAGACACTACATTGCGGATATCAAGGATAATCTCCCAGGTACAAACTGGGTACATGGCTTCCTGAAGAAACGTAATGACCTGCTGTCCTCCAGGAGATGTCAAAATATTTCGAGGAAGCAGGCTGCTGTCTCTGAAGAGGTTGTAGTGGTCTACTTTAAAAGGCTAGAGGAGAGTCTTAGAGGAGTACCTCCTGCAACCATCATTAACTATGACAAAACCAACAATACGGATGATCCTAAGGGAAAATTCCAGATATTCTGGAGTGATATAAAACATGTGGAGCGTATCATGAATACGATGAAGAGTTCAGCATCCATCATTTTTTCCATCACTGCTGGTGGAAAGCACCTTAATCCATATGTTATTTACAAGGTTGAACACCTGCAGCAGTCATGGATTGAAGTAGGATCAACTGACATATATAACTGAACTTGTGGCTGGTTGAATTTGAATTGAAGGAGGGGGAGCAGAGAGACAGGTTTCCTGAAGGCACACAACCAAAGGACAATACTGGGCAAGAAGGCATGGAAGGTCAGAGTGATTTGAATGAAGACTTCGAATGTTTCACTGAAGGAAAGCCTACCGAGTTGAACTGCCCCACATCAGGTGTTGATAAACATTATTTTTATTTTTCAAATATATGTTTTTTCTGTGTTTTTCTATGTTGAAATCCATTTTCATACGTGAAGTTGGATCATTTGTGTTTCATTACCCACACAGTAAAGCTTTTAAAGTGCTCTGTATGTTGCACTACAAACCTTAGTACAATGAAAAATAGCCAGAAGTGAGTTGAATAGCCTTATGGTGTGTGTGTGTGTGTATATATATATATATATTACATATATATGTATATGCTGTATACTGAATAAAACAGGGATATAATGTGTGGCAGAGAACCAGGTATGTTTTTTTTTTTTTTTATGTGTCCGACTCTGGGCATAGGCTTCTCAGCCTGCTATCAAGGCCCAGCAGCCCTCCTACATACCATACACCTCTACATGTCACCACTTCGGCACTAACACCCACCATCCATATTGAATACATGCTAGGGCTGTCTTATACAGGACTGGTGTATTGGTATTAGCGGGGGTATTTTTACGACATGTCGGCGGGTCTTCTGGTAGATCAGTAAAGCCTGATTTAATGAAATTCGAATCCTTAAACCGTTCCCTACCCCAGCGAGGATTCGAACCTGGGTCCGTCGGGACTGCAAGCCACCTCCCTACTGATCGAGCCACCGCCTCCCCCTTATACCAGTTGTACATTGGTAATAAGTAGCACTTGTATAGTACAGTACTGAAAGCCCTAAAATTTGCATCCTGTAATAGTGTATGGCCTGGCTGTTAGGGGTAGCCTTGTTAACTAATGATTTTTTAAAAGTAGTTCTACACTCTACTCCATGTGATTATTACTAGCCACAGTTAATAGCAGAATTTCCAAGTCATTAGTGAGTGCAGTTCCTGAGAATATATTAATTATTACTGCATTTTATATAATATTATGAACTTAATACGAAATTGCTACAGCAGAATGTTGTAATCCTTAGTTGGTATTGTCATTCATTGTTATTATAAATCATGGAAAACTCAACTAACTGATACTTCATGCTGTGCTTGGAGTGGAATAGATAATTATTTGAGTATAGTAGAACCATGATAAGGGGGAAGCAAGCTATACAAAAACTATAGAGAACATATCACAGATTTTTCAAGATATTTGAACAACATCTTAGTTCCTTGTTTATAGCCAAGAAGTCATAGCTGAAATACAGTACAGGAGCCACTCAAATCCAAAATGCTTGCATCCAAAGGCTGTATGGAAAAAGGACTGTTTTTAAAATTTAGAATCATAATACACTAATTGTAATAAATAACCTGCTTCCTGTCAGACGACTAGCTCAGAGACAAACAACCACCCCTTATGGGATTATGGTGTCTGGCTCAATCGGTATAGAGGTGGCCTGCAGTCCTACCAGACCCAGGTTCAAATCCCCACTGGGGCAGGGAACAGTTTAAGGATTTGAATTTCATGAAATCAGCCTTTACTGATCTACCAGAAGACCCGCCGACATGTAAAAATACCCTCACTGATACCAATACACCAGTCCTGTATGAGACAGCCCTAGCATGTATTCAATATGGACGGTGGGTGTTAGCGCCAGAGTGGTGACATGTAGAGAGGTTTATGTTATGTAGGAGGTCTACTGGGCCTTGAGAGCCGGCTGCGAAGCATATGCCCAGAGTCGGACACACACAAAAAAATAAAATAAAGTTTGTTGCACTATTATTATATTCTTGTATATATGTTCACAAAAAAACTTTGATCACATATGCACCAGTTGTGAGAGGACGTGTCATATCAACACTCCCTATTGCATGGAAAAATATTTTGGAAAGTAGAGGTTTCTGGATTGAGTTTGTAGTATTTTGTACTTAGTGATGAGAATAAAGAAGGAAATATTGGGATAACTTGGGCTGCAACCTATCAACTGGATAGAGCTCTATTTTGGACCAGGGTGTACGTCTGTAAATTTCAGTTGTTGATGGGGTGACCCTTAATCACAGAGGTTATACTGACTTTGTCCATGAGTACCTAGGAGGTATAGGTGTTCATCCGGGTGCTATAGGCTTTGGGCACTGTTTTCCATAACTAAAATTTTTCAGTTTGTGACTTAGATTTTCACATAATAAGATCCACAAGAGTTACAGGCCTTTTATCATCGAAAGAGATCATTTTAGGATTGGAGTAATAGCTGAACTGTGCCATGTTGCCCTCACTAATTGATGTGTTGTTATTTGGCAGCTCATGAAGTTGATTACACTTCTTTGTGTAAGCAAGAGATTCTTCGTGCAGTCACATACTGAAAAAACATCATATCTTAAGGCTTCATATACTGCATATTTTTATTTGCAAAGGAAGGATACCTTATGTAGTGCCATACACCAAGGACCCAGTTGGTAGTCAGGCAAGGCCTGTACTCCTGTTTTGGGCATCTCTTTAAAGATAATCAGTTATTTCCTTTTAGAGTGCAATGAGTTTCTTTTTGTCCTCAGAGCCAGGTTAGTGGCAGTTGCTGAACAGATGAGCTGGTAGTGAGGCTGGCCTAGAAAGCAGCTGACCTGTGTGACCATCTCATTGCACATCTTGACTGTTCAAACACTTGGAGGTTTTGATTATAAATTACTTCACACCAATCCCTTGTTCTTTGTCTTCCATTTGTTTCCAGTATAAAGTTTTATCAGTACTGATCATAAAACTTTTTTGACTGGGTTCCCCTGTAAATCATAAGTAGCACCATCCCTGTGCGTCTTATTACGTTTAGTTACCCTCTACCTGGTACACACACATTTGTATGGTACAAAGGCAGCCATATGTAAGTGAATTGGTAAAAAGGAGATTGTACATATACCACATTGCAAATACATGCGTGTACTCTACCATATTCGTAGGCAGGTGTGGTCAGTATACAGTATTCATTTACTTTACCAGTTGAACCTCATATGTCTTTTTCATTTTAGTCTTGCTGCCACGTAACTGTTTTATTCTGCTTCATACAGACTTTGAACTGCGAGGTAACATGTAACCCTTTAATGTGAGAAGTCTTTAAGTTGAATATCATCTGCTAGTAGCACATGTAAGCTAAAATGGAAGTTATCCACATTTAAGGGGATAATACTGCAATATCAAAAGTAACTACTGAACAGTAATACCGTAGTTACCTTATTTTTTAACAGACATTAGATGTCAGCTGATTTCCAGTTGTAAAGTAATAATCAGTACAGCAGCCAATCAGAACTGATGTTGGTAGATGATACATTGAACTGGATGAAGTATTAAATTCTACAGTATCATGCTTACTGTAATTCTGTGGATGCTTCAGTTTTCATTTGACACTTTTCATATTTATGTGCTACCTTGTAATGTGCTACCTTTTGAATCTTATGTGATGCCCAAGCTGAATCATTTTTTTGGCAGTATCCTAAATATATGAAAAGAATGTCATTGTTGGGACTGGATTAGTGTTAATACTGTACCCAGAGTTCGAATGCAGCAGTCTTTCGCAAGAAGTTGTTTGGAGGTGTCATAGGTGAGATAAAGCTCATCATTTTAGCAAGGAGTAAGGCAAACAGACTAATATAGTTTATGATTGGGTTCAAGGAATAGTTTAGGTTGGTGCAATGAGATGTTTTGCAGGTATATACATCATATCAGTATGTATGTATGTATGCAAATAATACTGTAACAGGAAAGCATAATGTAAATACTGTATCTTCATACATACTGTACTTTACTGAAAACTTTGGTTTACTGCGGGCCCGAGCTTTCTCTTCAGTTGTGCAGTAACTGCAGAAGTCTCACATATCAATATAATATTTTGCATTATTACTGTGAGGTGGTAGGTGGGGGCATCCAACATCCACTCACTTGATGTAGTGCTACCTGCTTCTTCCTTCATGTCTGTCATTCTTTTTCTGTGTCCGTCCTGCTCCCTTCGTACTTCTTCCATCCTTTCTTTCACTGTTTATCATTATTCTTTCCACTCCAGGTGGCTGTATACTGAGTGACAAGACAAATGGTTTCCTGTATCGTAAGAAAGCATTTATGGTACTTTGCTGGGTGATAACCTCATAGCCAAATAACAGGGTGACATGGAGCTTACTATGGTGCCCCTGTTAACTGGGTGGAGAGAGAAATTTGGCATCCATCCAGGAGCCACACTCCACACTAATCCCTGTCTTCACCTGCACGGGAAACATCAGTTCACTGCACGGGATAATCCTTCAGGGGCTGTTGTTTGCCTGTGGTTGATGGGCCTGCTCAGTCAAACAGATGGGTAGTACAACAACAAAAGCTGCAGGGTGAATTTGCATAGTGTGCCTATTCAAGTGATATTGGTTATTTAATCATTTTATTTCACTGGTACTCTGTACTGTATTAATATGAATTTGCCCGACTGCCAGTGATAAACAGTACAGTGTACTGTACTACTGTATATCATGGCTGCAGTTAAGGATGTCAAGTTTTTTATTATAATAAGTGTTGTGCTGCATCATATACTAATATAAATCACTGATGTTTCTAACCCCTCTTTTTTGAACAGCTATTATTTGCACTGATTTTTATAAATTACAGGTATACCCCAGTTTCACGACACAATTGGTTAAGTAAAAACCCATTGTTAGGCGGGGTATTGTATTTCGGGGTAGATGTAACATGTAAAGTATAGGGAGGCGTTTTTGAGCCTGGGCCCCCCCCCCACCCACCACCACCACCAAGTCTTAAACCCACCCAAATGAGTCCAAAAACAAGTTTAAAGCCAATATAAATGGCCTGACAGCTGTAAAAGAAGCTAACCTAGGCCTAACACATGAAAAACACTCACTAAAACCAACAAATAAAATCTGAACATCGTCAATTATAAGCCAGGAAAAAATCAAGCTTAGTAAGCTGTACCCCAAAATGACCATGTTCACCCCACCTATAGCTAAAACATTAATCTGTCTAAAAACAGTTCATAAATCAACCTAAACACACAATTTTTGTCTAAAATATCATCAAAATCAGTAAAAAAAATAAATAAATAAATAAAAACCCATCATTAAACCAGGGTTTGGCCATCCTCAGGCATTGTATGGTGTTATTTCGACCCCCGTCTTTAAGCCAGGGTATCTTTTATCGAGGTATACCTGTAGTGGGGTGTAAGACTGAATGTAGGGTCACTTTTAGCACCTGTGTAGCATTCTAATATTTGATGCCTTATCTTTGCCAGATGGGATATTACCGTGGTCGCAACAGTGGATATCGTCGTGGCAACCGAATGGGTCTGGTGACGTGACCTGTCGGGGTGGGGTTGTGAGGCGGCTGTGAGGGGCGGCACTGATGGCCATATGTGCTGGAGTATACCTGGTATCTCTGATATTCAGGGAGCTATGCCAGGAAATATTAACAGGGTGTAGTCGTCAGGGATCTTCTCTGGCAAAGGAACTGCACCCTGTAAGCTTTAACAAGGTAAGCTCTCAGTTTCTTTCTCTAGAGCCTATTTTCAGCTGTACAATAGAGCCCCACAGTATGCAGGAATTTAAGTTGTGCAAAACTTCTGAGATAATCAGTGACAGACTAATATAAGTAGTTGAGACTCCAGGGTTAGACTAGAAGAGATGATGTATTTTAGTGCTTAACAAAGTACAGGCAGCCTTTGAGAACAGTAAACAAACTAACATCCAGGATATAATTTTTTTTTGCATATGCTGTACTGTCTCAAGGAAATTGTGTGATGGTCTACAAAATGCAGAACACTTGTATAGAATCTGAGAAACAAAAGATTGCTATGGTGCACGTTGTGCCAGGGTGCAGTATGTCATGGAACTTGGGGTGAAAATGAATTGTCAGTATTGTACCATGTATGATGTTGCCATTTTCAGAATGGACAGTCTCAATAGGAGGTATCAAGAAACATACACATCTCTCTGGTCTAGTATGTCGCCTCATGGCAATTTGTCACATGACACAGAACAGTATGTCACATCATCTTAACCATACCACACTAGCAATGTAGTCTACGTTCCCGTCAAAAATGCCGGTGGCGTAGATCTATGTCCGGCAGCATTGAGAAGTCATTGCAAGCAACCAAAGTAAAATGAAAGGTAGTATTGTATCTCGCTAACTTCAGACATTTTTCTGCTACGCTTACAATACAGATTTAGGAGCGCGGGAGGTAAGTGAGTCTTCACAGTCTCACAGCCTCTCTGCTTTGTCTGTAAGATGTCTTGAAGATTTCAGAGGTTGAGTGGCTCCAGCCTGACTCGATTCAACCTAGTTTCTGGTTTTGGTGGTTACTTTTATTAGTGCCAGGGATCTTATATTGATGTATTAAGCCCATTTACTCATAGAAAAAATCCGAAATCGGTTAAGAAGCTCACAGTTGTTCAGCTTTCTTAGTAACCTCGAAGATTTCAGAGGTAGAATGGCACCAACCTGACTCGAGTCAACCAACTTTCTGGCCTTAGTGATTACTTTTATTAGTGCCAGGGATCTTATAATGATGTATTAAGGCCAGTTAGCAAGAAGAAAAAAATTCGAAATTCGGTTGGCGTAGAGGGGCATTATTTTATTTATTTTGTGGTAGGTGGAGGTACTCACCATCCACTCAGTCGATGTAATGCTGCTCTCAGGTGTCTGTCATTTCCTCTCCTCCATCCTTTTCTGTCTTTCTTTCCTTCATTCTTTCCTCTTCCTTCTGCCTGTGAATGATTCTACACTGAGTGACAAGCCAAATGGTTTCCTGTACTCCAGGAAACCATTTACTATGCTGGGTGGTAACCATAATCAAATTATGACACCTGGTGCTTTAGTGGGTAATTAAGGTGCTCCAGTTGGTTTGAGCCCATGAAGGTTTATATCCAAGATGTGGTTGGGGTTTATTGCTCCTGTAATGCCACTCAGGGATGAGTGAGGCTGGTCACTCTCATCTTAAATGTCAGGACCAACTTGCCTAGCCCCAGGCTTCTATGCTCCTCATAGGGCAATGTAGGATTGGATGATGATTTATTTTTTATTTATTTATTTATTTTTCTTTTTTGGCTCAGCACGGTACGGGTTAAATGTCAGGACCAACTTGCCTAGCCCTGAGCTCCTACACTCCTCATGAGGCAACATAGGATTGGATGATGGATGGATGTCACCTCAAGGCAATTTGTCACATAATACAGAACAGAGGCTTGAATACAGAGTGATTAGCTTGTAACTCACTATACATGACATTTCCCTTTTCAGAATGACAGTGCATTCCATCAAAAGATACCCGAAAACTGGACACATCTCTTTGGACCCTTACATCATATTTCATAGCAACTTGTTACATGATTCATTAGGAGGCTTGAGGACAAAGTGAGTTAACTCATGCATTCAGAATGTCGTTGCTTTTATTAGAGTAGACAGTCTCTTGTCAGAGGCACAACAAGGAGGCCACTAGTAGTGCAATGCCTGCAGGGGGGGGATCCAAGGGGCAAGAAAGGCACCTGAGACAAAGTAGTGGGACATAACCTGTAGACAGTGAATTTGGCCTCCCTGCCTCGCACCTGAAATGTGTTTCACTTATCCAAGACAAAGTAGTGGGCCTGTAGACAGTGAATTTGGCCTCCCTGCCTTGCACCTGAAATGTGTTTCACTTATCCAGGACTCCTAAATTGATCTGAGTGAAATTGTGGCATCCTTCAGAATGATAATATTAACCAGGAGGGGTTCCAGAAGCTAAACAATTTGTAGAGCACAGAGAGAGAAAAGAGGAGGGAGACTTGGAGGATGTTTATCACTTACTTCTCCAGCAGATACAGTCAAAGGAAGACAACTGTGGCATACAGAGACCCAGAGTAGTAGCAGGGCTGTTGTCCAACAGAAAGGTACAAGAGAAACATGCAATATGTACACAAGTAGAAACAAAAACTGTTAAGGAAAAGTGGTCATGGCAAACTGTGACCCTGAGCTTCAAGCAAGCTGCCCCAAAGAAAATGCTAAACCATCTGAAAGAGGAACTCACCCAGTTAGAATGTACATTCAAGAGGAACTCTGAAGTGAGAGGCAGGGATGTGAGAAGAGATACTTGACATTGGCTCTGAAAGGCCAGAGAGAGGGGGTAGGGGGAGGGAGCGGGGGCAGTCGCAGATGGATGTGTTAGGCACTTGGGCAAAAATGACTTTGTAAAAAAAATACATATATATATGAACAGCAAAGTGCGCCATTAATTTGAAGCAGTGCTGCCACATTCAGTCAAAATTTTTATCAAAGATGTTCTTTGCCTAGTGGACTAAAGTAGAGGGAGCCTGTCTTAGTCCTGACTTGGTGTGTGTACATGTACACTATGCACAAAGTCCGTCCGAAAAGAAACTCAACTTTTTAAATGGCGCACCAACTAGCCATCTTAGTGTTATTGTGATGGGAGTGCTGTTTAGTGGCAACTTTGAACTTTAGTCTAACACAAGCTGCATCACGCCATGTCTCTTAGTCACGCGCTTGAGTGAACGTGTGTTTAATGCTCATGGTGATTTGTTGGAAGTTAAACAGTGAAGGATCTTGAAGAGCAACATGTTTGTGTGATTTTCTACTTCAGATTGGTAAAAACCTTTGTGGAGATTTTTCAGATGTTGCAACTGGCTTATGGGGAGGATTGAGCCATAACTAATATTGCAAGTATTTTCAGCTGTTCAGATTGGGAAGATCATCCACCATCAACGATCCCAAATTTGGACAGCCTTCTATGTCAAGAGATGACGATCATATGGAGAAAGTGCATGCTGTGATGCATGAAAATCGTCACCTGACTCTCCTTGAAGTTTCCAAAGAAGTAGGCATCTATTTACTTTCATGCCACACAATTTGAACTTTAAAAAAGAAAGAAAAAAAACATGTTGCAGCAAAATTTGTGCCTTGTCTGCTGACGTGAGCAATAAGAGAACCGTGTCAGAGTCAGTCAGGAGCTGTTTGATTGTCTGAATACCAACAAAAACTTTCTGAAAAATGTCATAACAAATGATGAAACGTGAATGTATGGCTACGGTGTTGAAACAAAAAAGCAGTCATTGAAGTTGGTTCAATCTTCATCACTCTGACCAAAAAAAGCACGTTAGAGTGGCTCAGTTGCGAAGATGGTGTTAATCGTCTTTTTAATTTGAAGGGCATCGTTCATGGTAAGTTCTTTCCATATGGTCATACAATCAGTAAAGTTTTACATGGACGTCCCTAGGAGGGCAGTACGAAGGAAGAGATGCTTCCATTGTGATGATGCAAAACCAGCTAGTTGGTGCACTATTTAAAAGGATTGGTTTCTTTTTGGACAGAACTTATAATTTCAGATACTGCATCCAAAGAGAATAGCAGATTGGGAAAAATTAAATGATTGCTATAAAATTGTATCTAATGCTGGTATTTCAGTGCCTAACTATATTGTAAATCTTTACTTCAGCTTTGGCTCTGAAAGAAACATGGTTACCGTAATATTGTAAGAGACATACATTTAACACATTCATTATAACAATATACCATATTCTTTCTCACTACCACCAGACAATTTGATATAGTTTTGGAAAGATTTTTTTCCTTGAACTGGGAGAGGGGACTTTAGCATGACCTTGGTAAAATTCTTTACTGCTAAAGATACCTTTAAGTGTAATATCATCTGGTGGTGGTACCAAGGAAAATATATGTCACCAAAATCAGTTACTCCCTACAGTACAGTTTATATATGGAAATAAAGTTCATGAAACTTGAAAGTATTTAACTGGTATACATTATACAGTATATATGCTTTTTATCTTGTTGGTGATATGTAAAAAGGCATGGATGAGTGAAACTGTGCCAGCAGAGTGGAAAAAGGCTGTGATTGTACCCCTGTACAAAAATAAAGGTGAGCTCAAGGCTATGAAGGAGTCCATGGAGGATGTGCATATGGTATGAGGAATGCGGAAGGGGAAAGAATACTCGAGTTTGGGGAGGCTATGGACATGATTGTGTGCAACACACATTTTAGAAAAATAATGAGCCGGTTGATTACATACGAGTCTGGGGGAAATAGCAGTCAGAAAGATTATTTTCTGGTCAGGAGGGTTGATAGGAGGTTAGTGAGGGATGTTAAAGTTATAGGAAGCGAGGAGTGTGTGCAGCAGCACAAACTGTTGATTTGTGACATGGTGCTTAAGGAACGAATGATGAGAAGGGGGACATATGTACCTAGGAGGAAAATATGGAAGCTGGGAAACCAGTCAGTAAGGGATGCCTTTTATAGTGAGATGAGGAGAGTGGTGGCTGAACAGGGAGCCATAGATAGAGGCGTTAATGAACAGTATAGAGCCCTTAAGAACAACCTCTTGAAAGTTACCGATGCAATATGTGGTTGGACAAGAGGCCCACCAAGACATAAAGAAACTTGGTGGTGGGATGAGGGTGTAGAAGCCGCAGTTAAGGAGAAAAGAAGGCTTTTCCGGGAATGGAAGAAGGGTGGTAACAGGGAGGAGTACTTGGCTGCCAAGCACAGGGCTAGAAGAGAGGTATACAGGGCGAAGTCTGAGTCACAGAGACTTTTACTTGATAATCTAAATCATGGAGAAAGGAAAAATATGATTTTTTTAGGGTGGCAAATCAGGTGAATAGGGATAATTGGGATATTGTATTTGAGCAGTGTGTGAAGAATGATGAAGGAAGGGTAGTGGTGAAGAGTGGGGATATTAAAGATACATGGAGAGAGCATTATAGCCGGTTGTTGAATGAGGAATTTGCTTGGGATAGGGAAGGTTTGGAGCCAGCAGATCCAGTGTTTGGCCCTTGTCCTTTGATTGACGCTGCTACTGTGAGTCAGGCAATAGGTAGGATGCGGGTGGGGAAAGCGGCAGGTGTGTCTGGGTTGACTGCCGAAATGTTGAAGACCTCAGGAGATACTGGGGTGAGGTTATTCACTGACCTGATAAATATGATTATATATGAGTGTGTTGTCTCAGATGATTGGCTGAAGAGTGTAATTGTAAATGTGTACAAAGGGAAGGGTGATGCCCTGGAAAGGGGAAATTACAGAGGTATTAAGCTCTTAGATCAGATAATGAAAGTAATGGAGAGAGTTCTAGAAGGTATGATTAGAGAAAGAGTGAATATCGATGAGATGCAGATTGGGGGACCACTGATGCCATATTCATTGTTCAACAGCTTCAGGAAAAGTATATTGGAAAGAAAAGGGAATTGTATTTTGTTTTTGTTGATTTGGAAAAGGCCTTTGACAGAGTCCCTAGAGAGGTGGTGAAGTGGGCAATGAGAAAGCTAGGGTTGGAAGAGTGGCTGGTTAGGGTGGTTATGGCCATGTACGTGGGTGCTCGCACCCAGGTAAGAGTGAATGGAGTTTTGAGTAATGAGTTTTCCATGAATGTTGGTGCGCATCAGGGGTCAGTTTTGAGTACCTGTTGTTTATCATTGTGCTTGAAGCCCTCTCACATGACTTCAGAGATAGACTCCCATGGGAGATGTTGTATGCTGATGATTTGTTGATGTTGATTGCAGAGAATGAAAAGGAGGCGGAGCAAAGATTTAAGAAGTGGAGAGGTGGTTTGGGGCACAAGGGCTTAAGGGTAAATGCAGATAAAACAAAAGTGATGATATCTAGGGATGGTGGCGGTACAATCAGAGGAGAGGAATAGTGGCCATGTGCAGTTTGCCACAAAGGTGTGGGAAGTAATTCCATCTTGTGTAGTGTCTGTGATAAATGGGTGCACCAGAGATGTAGTGGTATTAGAGGTAGACTGGAAGATCATTCTGATTTTATGTGTGCGGCGTGTTGGGGAGAGCAGGTGGAGATTGTTAGGCATGAAAGGATTGAACTTGCTGGTGAGTGTCTTGTGTGTGTGGAGGAGTTTTGGTATTTGGGAGACATGTTATGTGCCGGAGGTGGGGCTGGAGTTAGCTCGGTTGCTAGGGTGAGAAGTTGTTGGAAGAAGTTCAGGGAGCTGTTCTCTCTCTTGACATTGAGAGGACTCTCCTTACGTGCTAAGGGGTCTTTGTATGCAGCATGTGTTAGGAGTGTGATGCCGTATGGTAGTAAGACCTGGATAGTAAAGGAAGAGGATATTTGCAGGTTTAAATGTACAGAAATGACAGTGATTAGGTGGATGTGCAGTGCGTCCCTGCATGCAAGGCCTGGGGGGGCTGGGTTTACGATGGAAGAGTTGAGAGGTAGGATGGGACTGGAGTGTATTGGTGTTGTGATGAGGAGAGGTAGGCTGAGGTGGTTTGGACATGTGGAGAGGATAGGAGATGATAATTGGGTACAGAGGGTGAGAAGTGTTAATATTGGGGGAGGGGTAGACCAAGAAAGACATGAGACGAGGTCATTAAGTGTGACTTAAGGGTTAAGGGACTGAACAGGGAGGCTGCCACAGATCGAGCAGCATGGAGAGCCGCCATTAGGTGACCAAGGTCGACGCATGCAAGCATGTTGGAACCTTGAAAAACGAAAACTAGTGAAGTGAGTGCAAGAATTTTCGTGGCATAAGTTTATTGAGTGTGGTAGGAAAGATATTGTAGAGAAAGTAAGAGATACAGTATCAGAAGTCCTAGTGAGTGATGAACAGGATGGCTTTAGGAGTGGTAGAGGATGTGTGGATCAAATATTTGTGGTAAGGCAGATAGTGGAGAAGGCGTGTGAGAAGGACCATAAGGTGTTTATGGCATTCATGGATGTGGAAAAAGCATACCACAAAGTAGACAGAGGAGGATTGTGGAAGGTTTTGCACATGTACAGTGTAGATGGTAAGGTGCTAGATGCCATCAAGAGTTTTTATAATAGTAGTGAAGCATGTGTGAGGGTAAATGGGCATCTAAGTGAATGGTTCACAATCGGTGTGGGCGTGCGACAAGGGTGTGTGATGTCCCCAAGGTTGTTCAGTGTACATACAGTATATGGATGGGGTGATGAGAGAAGTAAAAACACGAGTAATGGAGAGGGGAATGGAATGGTGATGGATGGAATATTTCATATGTGTTGTATGCTGATGATGCAGTACTACTTGCAAATACTGCTCAAGAACTTGGTAGACTAGTGCCGAGTTTCGCTAATGTCAGTGAGCGTCGTGCCTTGAGAGTAAATGCAGATAAGAGTAAAGTGATGGTTACTGAGAGAGAAAGTGAATTCCAGTGTGATGTTACTGTGAATGAAGAGAGACTAGAATTGGTGAGAGAGTTCAAATACCTGGGTACAGTTGATAGAAAAGAGAGGAAAATGTGCAAAAGAAGTGGAAAGTAAAGTGACACAAGGAAGGAAAGTAGCTGGTGCTATGAAGGCCTTGATAAGAAACAGAGGCTTGAGTGTTGGAGCTGCGCAACGCTTACATGAAGGAATGTTAGTGCCAACTTTAACATATGGATGTGAGACTATGGTGTGGCATGAAAAGTAAAAGTCAGGAGTAAGAGCAGTGGAGATGGGACTCCTGAGGAATGTGTGTGGAGTACAGAGAGTGGATAGGATATATAATAATGATTCGTGAAAAATGTGGAGTAAGGGACTCTGTGGACACCAGAATTGAAGAGTGTGTACTGAGATGGTGTGGTCATGTGGAGAGAATGGATAACAGTAGAGTGCTAAGAAAGGTATATCTGAGTGAAGTTGAAGGAGGAAGGAGGTGAGGTAGTCCAAGAAGGTGAAAAGATATGGTGGATGAGTGTGTGAGGAAAAGAGGTATGGAAGTTGGTGAGGCGAGGGAACTGACAAGATTTATTTTTTTAATGAAAGGAAGAAGGAACCAAACGCCATGGGCCCGCATACTGTTCCTTCCAAGAAAAAACAAAAACAATTTGAAAGAGAGCCAAATTCAAGATCCGTTCATTTTGAGTTGCCTGGACACACTGCATTTGAAAGACTGGAGATCATAGGAAGTAGGGAATACAGACAGAGGAAGACATTACCAGAGTTGACCAGTTGCATAAATGAAGGACTGGGAGTAACAGTTAACTCTTGCATTAGAGAGTTGGACAGAAAAGGGATGAGAGTTTGTTGCTAGACAGGTGTTACATGCCCATCATAGAGGTGGAGGGATGCAAGCAGATGGCTCAGAGGAACAGTGACCGTTGAAGTAGTGATAGAAAAGAGATAAAGATGCAACAGTGCGGCAGAGAGACTGAGGTTGAAGGGAATCAGTAAGAGGAGGAGAGTTAATGAGACGAAAAGCCTTTGACTCCACCCTATTGAGAAGAGCTGCATGTGAGGAGCCTCCCCACACATGAGAGTTGTACTCCACACAGGGGCGAATAAAACCTGTGTACAAAGTCAACAACTGTGCAGGCGTAAAGAAAGTTCAGAGTTGGCTTAGCACACCTAATGTCTTGGAAGCAGATTTCACAAGAGATGTAAATGTTCTTTCCAAGATAAATCCCGAGTGAATGAAACCCCAAGCATGTTCAAGGATAATGCAGGACTGAGATGGACATTATTAAACATTAGTGGGTAATTCTGTGGAAGATTTTGTCGGGTTGATAGATGTAAGAACTGTGATGCCTTAAAAACAACAAGATTATTTTTACCCCAATCAGAGATACGAGCCGAATCAGACATTAAGTGTGCCATAGCCTCATCCCCTGTTTGTTGAAGTAACTGTTGAGATGGACGTTGCGGGAACCGAATGGAAAGGTGAAGAGTGGAATCATCAGCGTATGAGTGGATAGGGTTAGGTGTACAGCTTAGAAGGTCATTGATGAATAAAATGAAGAGAGTTGGTGATAGGACAGAGCCTTGAGGAACACCACTGTTGATAGATCTAGGAGAAGAACGATGGCCGTCTACAACAGCAGCTATAGAACGACCAGAAAGGAAGCTAGAGATGAAGGCACAGATAGAAGGATAGAAATCGTAGGAGGGCAATTTGGAAATTAAAGATTTATGCCCGACTCGACTGAAAGCCTTTGAGATGTCAAGTGCAGTGGCAAAGCTTTCGCCAAAGTCCCGAAAGGAGGATGACCAGGAGTCTGAAAGGTAGGTGTGAAGATCGCCAGTGGAGCATCCCTGACGGAACCCGTACTGACTATCAGAAAGAACGTTGTGATAGGATAGATGCTTTAAGATTTTTTTGTTAAGAATTGACTCGAAAACTTTTGAGACACAGGATGTTAAAGCAGTTGGACGATAGTTAGAGGGTTGGGAATAGTCACCCTTCTTTAGGAATGGCTGAATGAGAGCAAACTTCCAGCAAGATGGAAAGGTACGAGTTGATAGAAAAAGGCAAAAGAGTTTACCTAAGCAGGGTGTAAGCACAGAAGCACAGTTCTTGAGGACAACAGGAAGGACTCCATCAGGCCCATATGCCTTGTTAGTATTGAGGCCAGTGATGACAGAAAATTCATTAGCCGAAGAAATTTTCATATCAGCCATGAGGAAGTCAGAGGGGGGAAGTGATGGAGGAACAGCACCGAAATTGTCTAAGATGAAATTGGAGGAGAAAGTCTGAGCAAAGAGATCTGCTTTATCAGTAGAAGAAATAGCTACAGAGCCATCAGAGTACAAAAAGAGGAGGGAAGGATGATGAGGTAAAGTTGTTAGAAAGGTTTTTGGCAAGGTGCCAGAAGGTGCTAGAAGAATTCGAGTTGGAGAGTTTAGGGCATTTAGCACGGATGAAAAATAATTTTTAGCAGAGCGAAATAAAGACTTAGCACGATTCTGGGCAGAAATATAAAAAAGATGTGATTCAGGTGTGGAGCTGGCTGGATGAATGTTGTGAGAAGAAGTGCATGATCTGGGATTTGGCACCCCATTTTAATGTGACAGCGTCTGGATTGACTCTATCGGAAACTTCTATGTGAAGCTACAGAATGTGGTGAATATTTTTGGCGCATCATATGAGGCACTGAGTGGAATAACCTCTTGTCCGCCATAGCGGCCATTTTAGAGGTAAGTACACCAACGTATTCCCCAAACCTTCTTCTGCTTGTACAATAATGAATCATGTGAAAAAATGACCCCAATAAGGGTGAAAATCCCATTTTATAGAGGGCACTGACTGACTGCGCTGCACACGAAGGTGTTTATACTCTGCTAGGTAGCATTGTCTTCCCCAGGTCCTGAACCTTGGAAACCAACATCAGGCTCAGTTATTCCACTTGTGTTAAGGTCAATTTTTCCTATGTATTCACGTTAAGACATGCATCTGTTGTCGGCTTCATGTAGGGGAAGTCCCAGAATGGTAGTAATAACCACTTGAACTCCACAGGCTTGTTCAAGGTCAGCAGTATGGTACGGACAGATTTTCTTAGCTATATATATTTTTTTTGTGCTGGTTTTGTGCTACATTAATGGATATTGTGAAAGTAAGGTTGGCTTGCAATAGCACACATTTTTGGGAAAATGCAGTTCATTCTTGTCAGGCAAGAGGAGAAAGATGCTGTTAATGTATTGTTCTCTCAAAATGCCATTGATTTACATACTCTAACATGCAAGCAGATGTTTTCAGCTACATTTGAAAAAAAATTCACCAGAATATCTTTAGATGTTTTCAGCTATATTTGAACAAAAAAATTCACCAGAATATCTTTATCGGTTGAAAAGATATGGCATTTTGAAAATAAAAAATTTTACCAGAATTTTTTCCCATTTTCTATATTTGGTGCACGTGAGGTTATTCCACTCAGCACCTCGTATAGAGTCAGGATTCTGGGGGCTTGAATGATGAGTGAATGGAATCGTGGTCTATTCAGTTGGGCAAACTTTGGCTGTCTGGATGTGCTACTCCTCATCCTGCCCTAGGGTGGGAAAGGAGGTCCAGATGATGATGATGATGATGATGATGCTGATCTTTCTTCTTCTTGGTGTTTCATTAATCAACTTATCTGGGTTTTCCAGTATTTCACAGACCGATATTTGTACAATATTCATACAGCATATGACTTATATTGATGTTAATTCCCTTACAGACTGGTGTCAGAAATGGCTGAAAATATTGGAATTGTCTACCTGAACCACTCTGCTGATTTCACTGGATGTAGCAGCTTGATATTGCTCAAACATTACATTAAAGTGATAGGAATGTAAAAAAATTAAAAAAAAAAGAAAAGAAAAAAGAAATAAAACCGATGCTTGGCTGTAGTATACAGATTTGAATTTCTGTTGTTTGCTCTGATTATTTTATCAAGACAGTGTTAACGTATTTGTATCAAAGTATATGGAAAACTTTATTTTGTATCTGGTGCAACTAAGATTATATTTTTATAGCTATGAAATTTTAATAAATATGTATATTTAAGATATCTTTGATATACAGTATAAGGTAACCTAATACAGGAACTGTGATTTTGAAATTAAAGCTATCGTTATATGTGTATCAACTGGATATTTGCACATTGACTGCCTGTTACCATGTTCTGAACATTCACGGGGACAGCTGCCTATAGAAGCATGTACTTGTGTGTTCTTTAGCTCGCTCAGGACATACGTCCGTAATCTTGAAACTGAGGGCAGGGGTTACCCTTCCCGCACCCTGCTCGAGGTGGAAGCTCACACCTTCAACGTAAGTGTTAATCTTAAAAGCGGGAGAGCACCCCTTCGTGTGGGTAGGCGCGGCAAAGAATTGGTAACACTGATTAATTTTAAAATTCAAAATCTTAAAATAAAAACAATATGTATAACAATTTCTAAGATTCACACACAATATAATCTGTTAATGTTTGCAATTCTTACCTCTTCTATTATTAAAGACTGGCATTTGCTCTTAAATGCTCTGTGTAAGAGTATGCATACAGGATTTGGTGAACCTGTACTGCAGGAAAAATTCTGTGTCAGACATAGCTTCAAAAGGTTCATGCGGTCAGTAATAACCTTACGAATATGCCTTAGCTGGTTATACCGATTTTGACTATATTTATGCCCGAAATGTTTGTTTTTGCCATTCTTCCCACCCACAACCCCCAAATCCCACCTCCCAAGACACGGGGTGGGGGGGTCAATTTGAAAACCAATCACGAACACCGAAAATAAAAGCCAAAATCATTCAGATCACACAAAAATACTCCAGAAAAATATATTGCCAAGCCAAAACAAAATAGTGCGGACTTAAGTTTACTGAACGCAAACATGAGACTTCTAAATTCTAACTAATTGGCTGTGCTCCAGTCATCTGTTTAGGTAGTAATCGGCCATTCTTTACTGTAGGAATTATTTCACGTACTAATCAAACTAATTTTAAAAGTATCATGCACCACATCTGATAAACAGCTTGGTAGAAATATTGAGAAATATAATGGAAGTGGATACAGTTTGCTTTTGTCTCGTTGTAAATTAACCATCTCCATAAAAGAGGTGAAGTCTTTTAAATTGATGAAAATATTAAATGCTTATTTTTTCTTTACATAATGTTTTTATCATTAAATTAAAATTCCCATCACACACACCATAGGGTCCTTCAGATTCTACATACTGTAGTTTTCTTTGCATAAGGCTGCTATAATATGACGAAGGGGCATGCGAAGGGGTGCTATGAGACTTCCCTCGGATTCCAGTACTATGCTGTGGTAATCCTCCCCCGTTCACAGGGGAACGCTCTCCCTTTTGTGCGTTAAGACTACCAAAAGATACGGATAGGGCATGGTGAACGCCTTCCCACAGTTTAAGACTACGGCCGATAGTCTCTCTCTCTCTCTCTCTCTCTCTCTCTCTCTCTCTCTCTCTCTCT
>JAGKTI010001981.1:62053-73403 GCA_018397915.1 Birgus latro | reverse complement strand
AGAAAAAGAGGTTGGCACCTGGATGCCATGCTGCAAAGCAACTATCACAAGGATGCACCAACAAAAAACATATTTCACAAATCTGATAGCAAACTAAAAACTGGAGTATATATCTAAATAATAATAATAATAATAATACAACAATAATAATAATAATAATAATAATTATAATAATATAATAATGGAATAAAAATAAAACTAATAAAAAATATAATTAAGCAATAATAATAAGTAGTAATAATAATAATAATAATAATAATAAACAGAAATAATACTGATAATCATAACAAACACGAAAACAACAACTGTGTGGGTAGCTATAAGAGAAGGATGAATAAGTCTCCACTAATCAAGAATTTTCACAAATAAGAGGGATTTCAGCACAATATGATACATCCCCCCACCCAAGAAAAAAAAATCACTAAATACAAATTTGACACTCACGGTGAAACCAGCAATGGGAATTGCTAGACAGGGCCCAGCACAACACAAAAGCTGGGGAAAATTGATGGACCAAATGCAGCGTGAGTTGTCAGCAGTTTTGGTGCTTCAGTGATCATAAACTTAAGATGCTGAGAAAAAAGTATGAGACACACCCATTTACAGAGGTTCAAAGTGTTGAAATTTTATTAAAGGTCCTGGGAGAAGTATTTTTGCTATCAATGGCATTTAACAGAGTTGTTCCACACCTTTTGCCTCACCTTCCGTGATAGAGATGTGTTCTCTTCTAAATGCTCGGGCTGGCTGAGGTGGGGTAAACCTTCCTTCCCAGCTGGTGTTTCCACAGAACACAGACTCAATTACTGCCAACTGTTCTGTGTTTACTGCATTCATGCAACTGCCAACTTCTCTAGCAAATAAATACTCCAGCTCTATGTCTATATAGCGAAACCATAATGACATCCACCATCACCACGGCTACAATACGTCACATTCTCGGGTCATGCCCAGGCTTGGATCAATAATACAGTATTTATCAGGAGAAAGTAGTTCAGTTGTGCGCAACATCAGGACAAAACAGTTTTGACAGAAGGGAGGCAAGAGTTTGTGTTAGGTCTTTTCCTCTTGCCACAGTAATGGCTACACATTCATGGAAAATTATATAAGTAATAACCTCTACAAAATGATACTTGGAGGATATCTATACTGAAAAATGGGATGCTGGGGAAAAAAAATGGATACTACTGAAAACTGCATTTAAAAAGTCCGAAAAACCTGCTCTACTTTAGTTATGACTCTTACCAATTGAACAACCACCATCACACTGACATACTAATCACAAGGGATAAAATCACATCACCTGGGTTTCACAGATTCAGTGCACGGACACAAAAACTTATAAAAAAAAAAACATTAACACAAGAACAATGAAGTCCTGTCTCAGCTGTGAGGATGACTCTAAGGACAGACGAAAACCACGTAAAGACCGCGGCGACATGGGTGGAGATGACAGAGGTCAGTAAGAGGGGAACACGAGACAGGGATGCAATGGAGACTAAATCTGCTCCCATCTTGACCATCCCAGACAGTGGTCTCATGATGCGTATAAGGGAAGGGGAGCGGGGTTAGCACATATAACGATCTTCGTGGCACTGGGGTGGTGGGGAAGGTAGAGGGCAGTGTATCGGGTACGAGTCAGCCAACTCACCACCCCACATTTTTGGTAACACCCCAGTTTATGACTACTATATATAATGTGGCTCTAATTATCTTAACATCAGCAAAATCATTATTTTTCCAAATCTATGAACAGGAAAACTCATATGATTCATGGCAATCAAAGTTGTTACACTTACGAAACCTAGACACAGTCAGGCAACGCGATTGCTTCTGAGAAAGAAAAATGGAACCTCTACCCCTCACATACACACTTTCTAACAACCCCAATGTCATCAAAGATTCTTCCGCATGCCACTCGATTCTCCAAATGCCTAAACCCAAATCACGGTTCCCAGGTGGGCTAAGTAGTGGGGTGGTGGTATGGCCTGCCCCCCGCAGACTGTACCTGCTTGAGAGTGGCCACGGCGTGCTGGATCTGTCGGGAAAAGAGTTGCTCATTGTAGAAGCGGTGGATGCCAGGGCGGCGCTGGGGCAGGGCGAGAGAGAGCCGCCGTTAGAACCTCGGTGGGGGAGGGAAAGGGGAAGGGGGAGAAGACGAGGTGAGGGAGGAGAAGGTGAAGGGTGTGGGATGAAGGAAAGGTATGGGAAGAAGACTAAGGAGCAAAAGCGAGAGGTGAAGATGTGAGGATAGCAAGTGACGGGCAAGTTAAGAAGAGGTTATGAGAGGAGCAAAAAGTGAGATGTAGGAGACTGGGAAGCAAGGGGAGGTGCAGAGTTGTGTGAGGAGTTATTCTTATACAACAGAAAAAAACTACAAGACTGAAAGTGTTCCTTCCAAAGAAAGCTAAGCAAAAGAAAGCCAGAATGAAGATGCACTCATACTGAGAAGGTTTGGCATATTGCATTTATAAAACTCAGCATCATAGGTAAAGGGAAAGACAGGCTGAGGAAGACCTAGATGAGACCAATCATGCAAATGATGGACAGAGAATACTGGATCTCCTGTATTAAAAACTTGGAGAGAAAAGTGTGTGTGTGTGTGTGTGTGTGTGTGTGTGTGTGTGTGTGTGTGTGTGTGTGTGTGTGTGTGTGTGTGTGTGTGATGCAAGAGGGATGGGTGAAATATGAGGGAGTGAGGGATGGGCAAAAGATGAGGGAGGGAGGGATAAAACATGAGAGGGATGGGTAAAAGATAAGGGAGGGATGGGTAAAAGATAAGGGAGGGATGGGTAAAAGAGGGAGTGAAGGGAGGGGAAGTGAGAAAAGGAGATGAGAGGAGACAAAAGGAGAGGGGATGAAGCGAGGGAAGGAAAGTGAGGATGATTACAAATCGGGAGAGGTCGTGAAGGTGGGGTGGGAAAGAATGGAAGGAGGGGTAGAAGCAGAGGAAGATGGCAAAGGAGATGAGAGGAATGGAGAGAAAAGAGGAAAA
This sequence comes from Birgus latro, assembly GCA_018397915.1. Lineage (NCBI taxonomy): Eukaryota > Metazoa > Arthropoda > Malacostraca > Decapoda > Coenobitidae > Birgus > Birgus latro. The sequence goes on along the minus strand of JAGKTI010001981.1, from coordinate 70,411 downwards.
CTGAGAAAAGAGGAAAACTGAGAAAAGAGGGAGGAAAATGATGGAGAGACAACACGGGTAATGGAAGGAAAGGTGGGTGAGGAAGGACAAAAAAACAGAAGAAAGGTGAGGAAAAAAGGGGAGGGGAAAAGAAGAGTGTGATAAGAAAATAGGACGGAAGAATGGAGGAGGAGGAGAGAAAGGAACAGGTTGAGAAAGGAATGGGAGAGGGAAGGGAGGAGAAGGATGATGGTGAAGGGAGAGTAGACGAAAGATACGCGGAGAAAGATGACGAGGGAAGAAGATAAGCAACATGAGGGACAGTGATGGAAGTCGATGGAGGAAAATGAAAAGGAAGATGATGTTAAGAGAGAGAGAGAGAGAGAGAGAGAGAGAGAGAGAGAGAGAGAGAGAGAGAGAGAGAGAGAGAGAGAGAGAGAGAGAGAGAGAGAGAGAGAGAGAGAGAGAGAGAGAGAGAGAGAGAGAGAGAGAGAGAGAGAGAGAGAGAGAGAGAGAGGAAAGTAATGAAAGCAAATACTCTTGTAAAGAAAAATGAGGAAATAAGATGAAAACATATATATAAAAAATACAGACGGAAGGGGAGAAAATGAGCCAACTTCAGCAGTAGGACGTATAGGAAGACCGGGGGGGGGGGAAGCAGAAAAGTACGTACCGAGGGGAAGAACGTAATGATGGAAGAGGACGACACATAACAAGAGGAAGAATGTAACATAAGAGGAGGAAGATTTGTAACAACATAGGAAATAACAAAAGAAGGAAAATCCATACCAACAGACCACGAAGAACGTACCAGTAACAGCAGCCAAGGAAGTACATAACAGACGAGAAAGAACGTAGCAAGAGAGGTAAAAAAGCCTAACGAGAGAGGAAAAAAATGTAAAGATAAGGGAATGAACATTACAACAAAGAAAAGGGAATAAGGGAATAACGTAATGACAGAGAAAGGGAAGAACAAAACACAGAAGGGGAAGAACGTAGTAACAGAGAAGGGGAAGAATGTAGCAAGAGAGAAGGGGAAGAATGTAGAGAAAGAGAGAGAAGGGAAAACGTAGTGACAGAGAAGGCGAACAACAACGTTGTGACAAAAAAGGGGAACAACGTTGCGACAAAGAATGGGAACAACGTAACAACAGAGAAGGGGAACAACGTAGCGACAGAGAAGGGGAACAATGTAACAAAAAGGATGAAGAAATAAGATCATGTTGAGGATTGACGAAACAAATGAATAAAAGAGTGGCTGTGGACAGGAGGAAAGGGGGACGGGGCGGAAAGACGAAAGCGTAAAATTAACAGATGGAATGATATATGGGACAAGGAGACCGTAGTAATGGACAAAGGAAAATGGAAAGAAACGACAGACAAAAAGGGCTGAAATAACGTAACAACAGAGGGGGGAAAAAACGAGAAGACAACGACGTGACGGTCAAGAAAGAGGAAAAATATCGTAGCGACAGAAAGAATGCAGGGGATAGAAAATAACAGATGTGAGAAGGAAGAAAAAAGAAAGAATGAGAGAATGAAAAGAAGGAAGACAGGAGACCAAAAAGGACATAGTAATGGACAGGTGAAATGGTGGAAGGGTAAAAAAATTGCGCGCTGGTTGAAAGAAGGAAGCAAAGGCAGAAAAGAGAGAGAGAGAGAGAGAGAGAGAGAGAGAGAAGCGGGGGGTGAGTGACGAGAAGAAAATGGTCAAGAAAGAACGAGGCAGTTGACAAAAGAAAAAAGGACAGCAAACGACGTTACAATGGAGAGTAGAAAGAAAAATAAAATACGTAGCGGAGAAAAGGAAGAAATGTAAAGATAGGCTATCTTGACGGGGAAGAGAATGGAGAAAACTGAAAAAGGACCGAGAAGCGTATGGCAATGACAAGAAAGAATGTTACAGTGAAGACATGAAAGATACGAGTCAGAAAATAAAGGGCAACAGACAGTACAAACTAACGTAGCTGAAAGACGGAAGAACAAAATATACAGAATGAACGATATAACTGACGCACGGTTAGGAAGAAATGGGGTGGGAACTAAACGTACCAGTTCGTACACAAATAGGAGAGAGAGAGAGAGAGAGAGAGAGAGAGAGAGAGAGAGAGAGAGAGAGAGAGAGAGAGAGAGAGAGAGAGAGAGAGAGAATAACGCAACCAAAAACACGAGGATTAAGAAATGGGGACAGAACTCAATGTGACAGTGAGCAGAAAGAAAAAAAATGAAAGAACGTGCCAGTGGACTAACGAAAAACGGAATAAATAAATAAATAAATAGCCAAGACGAGAAAGAGGAACAGAAAACAATTTAACAAATGAGGAGGAGGACGAAAAAGACATAATACTGACAGAAGGAAGACATACAGAAAAGGCCATGGAAGTGGACAGGAATAAAATGGGGGAAAATAGATCGTGGCTGTGGACAGAAGAAATGGATAGATAGTACCATAACAACTAGCTAAAGAGAAAGATGGGCAGAAAATAAGACAACTGTCAGGAAGGAAATAACGCAGCAACTGATAGAAACAAGAAACGAGGGACAGTTAAGAAAGTGGTGGTGGACAGAAGGGAAAAAAGGGCGACCAATAACGTAGCAAAAGACGATAGGAGGAAGAAAAGTGATAAGAAAGGACGTGGTAATGAGAAAGAAAAAAGAAACGGAAGAGAACGTACCATGACAGGCAACGGAAATAAAAGTATAAAGAACATGATGATAAACAGGAGGATGAACACAAACAACATCAGTAAACATGGAAAACAGGAGAAGAATAAAGTACTAATGAATGGAGGCATATACCACAAAAACGAACGTGATAGCCGACAGACAAACTAACAAAAACTATCAAGGGGATTAGAGAAAGATAAAAGGTGGCACAGCGACGGTGGAAGAATTAAAAAATAAAAAATAAAAAAAAGGCCAGTGAACAGGAAAAATGAGAGGGGGGGGGGGTCAGGACACACAGACAGATAGGGAAACAAACGCAACAACACACAGGAGGAAGCAAAGGTCACGCGACGAAGATAACAGAGATCGGCAGAAAGGCCTAGAGAAAAGTGAGGAAAATGTAACTTTCGACAAGAGAATAAGCCAAGGAAAAGTAAAAATGAGAATAAAAGAGGATAGGAAAAACCTAGCAATGCAGAAGAAAAAAGCGGGAAAAGGCGGAGAGATTAGGCAAGGGATAGAAAAACCTACCAATGAAGAGTAAGAAAAATAGGAAAAGCAAAGAGGCGAAGAGAGGGGAGGAAAAACGCAACACTAAACAGAAGGACGACAGGAAGGGCTACGAAAAGAAAAAGAAAACATCTAGGCAAAGGAAATATATGAGAGAAGCCATAATGAATCAGACAAAGAGAAGAGAAAGTAAAAACGTCACATACTAACAAATGAAGAAGAGACACGAAGAGCACAGATGAAGAAAGGAGTAGGAAAAAAAAATAGACAAGTTAGTATGAATAGAGAAATGAGGAAATGGGAGAGAAAAACAAAACTAGCAAGAAGGAAAGAAATGACAGGAAGGGCTGACAAATAATAACTAGAGCAGGAAAAACCTAACCCGAGGAAAGGAGATAGAAGAAAGGAAGAGCAGAGATTTGGGGATATGGGAAAGAAACATGTAACACAGTACAAGAGGAAGTAAAATCAGGAGCACAGAAATGAAGACGCCGCAGAGAGAGAAACCTAACACCAGAAAGAAAAGAGATAGAGAAAGTGAGACACCCAGAAACGAAGAGGGGGAAAAAGTGAAGACAGGATGAGCAAAGATACCATGAAATGGGAGATAACGAGCGTACAACTGCTCTGGGACCTGAAGCGAGGCTCTTAAGCAGGATGGTGCCACCACAGGTGTCGGCTGATGGGAGATTTGGCAGAACTCCTCTGGCCACTCACTGACCAGCTGGCTATTCGGGCAGGTAAAAACGAGAGAGAGAGAGGGGGGGGGAGAGAAACCTAGCAATGTAGAAATGGAGAAATAAAAGACAGGAAAGGGAGAAAGACAAAGAAAAAGGGACAGCCAAACTTAGGAATGGAGAGGAAGAGGAAAAGGGAGAAAGGAGTGCAAATAAATACCAAGAGCCGGAGAAGGACAAGGAAAAAGACAACAAAAGGCATCAACGAAAAAAAAAAAAACGCGAGCGCTTTTTTTTTTTTTTTTTTTTTTTACCGATACAATGCAGATTCATAGTATTTTGTTTTACACTCTACCGAGGGCCAAGTCGTTCTCGTTAACCCTATCCTGGTCGGGCAAATTCCATTTAACAGCAGACGATTTTATTCAGCTCAGTGAGTCACAGGAGCCTGAGTGTTACTTAATCTCTTTCGCTGATTACCTACTGTTCATCTTTCGCTGATTACCTACTGTTCATTATCTTTATTACAGTTTATTATTTGAACGTTAATCACCTGACTGATTAACTACACGTAAAATGTCACGTTATTTGTCTCCTCGTTGCCTTCATTAATTCTATTTTCATCAGTAACACTTTCGGGATTAGACTCGATAAGCTGAATAAAATCGTCTGGCGTCAGCTGGAATGAAAATACTTGACAGGACAATCGACAGGGGGTTAGATATTACTACTAAGTCTTTAAGATACTTTGACTCTTTTTCTCACCTGAATTAAATCGCCTGGCATAAAAAAAAAAAAAAAAATTGTCCCAGCCATGAAAGTACACTGTTGTTACTCATCAGTTAATTCTCATTAGCCTCTTCACTATGACATTTTCCACTCTTGTTCTCGCAGCCCTCAATCGATGTAACTCTGGGGATTCCTCTGGCAATAAAGGACTAGGAAACAACCTTCTTTAGCCTCCTCCACTATACAAGGTGTCCCGCCGGCTGAATACACCAGGATCATCAGGCGGCAGGGGAAAAAAAAAAAGTCCTTGGACTGAAGGAGTCGATCATCGCCGTTAGCTCCTTTCACGTTAACCTCTTCCATACGATCGTGTATTTCTCTTTTATTCTTGCTATCTCCAGGTGCTGGAGAGAGATGGCTTGGCGCTGATATATAACGGAGTGGTGAAGCTGCCCAACTAAACAAACATCTCTCATTTCCCTTCCAATACCTTTAAAAAAGAGGATGGTGGACTGCAGCAGGGCAACTTCTGCCTGCAGTTAACTGGGTTCATGCTCCAGATGAACCTGAGGCTGCACATACCGGTACTACCACTTGCTATCTTCAGTGTATTTTATTCAGCTATGGAGATATTTCTCGAACTAAAGAGGTTGGACACTGAATTCATTTACATCCTCGTTATATGGTGGGCTTTCGTGAGCTGAAGAAACTCGGCTGGTAGTTGCAATATGTAAATTAAAATGACACCCGCTACACAACTCTAGTATTCAATTCCAACTAATGTACATATGATTTTATTCAACTGAGAGTGAGTCATAGGAGTCTGAATTGTGGCGACTAACCCTCCTATGGACAGGACAACTCTAGTATTCTATTTCAGCTAACATCAGACGATTATCTTCAGCTGACACTGAGTCAATGAAGCCTGAAAGTTTATACTGTTACCATTAACTCTCTCAAGGACGGAACATCTCTAGTATTTTATTCCTGTTAATGCCAGACAATTCTATTTCATGACGAGTACAGATACAGATGTCTGTGTCAATTACCGCCGGACGGTTTATCTCCTGACAGCGTATGGTCCATCTTTCCGCAAGCTAGGGAGGTTGTCTAGCTCCTGTTCCTAACCAGTTTAGTTTTGCGTAGTGTACCGTTGTGAGCCACAGAGTCGTACTCCATATGACAGGAGATTTCGTAACATCTCTTTGGTTATTTATTCTGCACAAACTTATACGAAAATTATATGCATTGTTACAAGAAAATGTTAAGGTGCAATGTGCACAGTATATCTGTAAGGAAGACGTGCTACACAGGCTCCTATGACACATATAGTAATATACGGTCCAATTATTTCTGTTCATCCTCTAATCCTGCTGACGCTCAAGGAAATGGCAACCAGGGTTTTACACCGAACAAAGACCTGTCAAGGTAGTAGTTCCAAGCTTTGCTGACTAAACATGGAACAGCTCACTACAAACCTTACCAGAGCTGTATAGACAAGCTTCGAAACCTTCCCTCGGTGTGAGACCCTGGCTACAAATTTCAGTGATGCCCCCTCCACTTTTTATTTGAACAAATGCAAAATTTTTACATCATATGAAAAGTCTGATGGGTTCCGAAGATTCCATCACTGTACTTCAAAAGTTACTCACTGTCTCGTTATTTATCATTATGGTGGGCTATGTACCGCATCAGCATATATGTCAGCAACTGTTCATTTGCGGACATAAATATCGATTCCCTTCTTCAAGATAAATGTGTAAAATGTGAACAGTGACTTTCAACACAGGAATGAGATTTTTGGAGCCTTGCAAACTTTTCGGAATACCATATAAAAGTTCTCAACTGTTCGACTAAAAAGTGGAGCGACGTTAGTGTCCTCAACTGTGCCATAATCTTCTTGTGGTCACCGAAACTTGTATATTGTAGTACCTAATGCCAGACGACTTAATCAGCTGAGCAACTCATTACAGCCTCTTAATATTGGTATCACTAACCCTTCCATGGTTGAGACAGCTGAAATTCTCAATTCTAGCTAACGTCAAACGATTTTATTCAGCCGACAATCACAGAAACCGGAGTGTTAAACAGCAAGTCTACCAGTACTTCATACAAAATTGTCCGCGGGCTGCAAAATGAAGTCATAAGCATCCATACCTGAACGTGTTCAAGCGAGTAAACTTGCTTTTTTGTTGGGGGGGGGGGGGTGTCTGACTCTGGGCATAGGCTTTCACAGCCTGCTATCAAGGCCCAGCAGTCCTCCTACATACCATACACCTCTACATGTCACCACTTCGGCGCTAACACCCACCATCCATATTGAATCCATGCTAGGGCTGTCTCATACAGGACTGGTGTATTGGTATTAGCAGGGGTATTTTTAAGACACGTCGGCGGGGCTTCTGGTAGATTAGTAAAGCCTAATTTAATGAAATTCAAATCCTTAAACTGTTCCCTGCTCCAGCGTGGATTTGAACCTGGGTCCGTCAGGACTGTAGCCCACCTCTCTACCAATGTGCCTAAATGTGCCATCCCACTTGCCTGGTATCAATGCAGGTTTTGAAATTATCCTTCTTATTTTAGAACTAGTGCTTGCCTGCAAAAATTAGTGGGACCAACTAATAGCCTTTCCAGCATAAAATGTTTTTAAATACCATTATCTTTGTCTCCATACTGTTCTTGAGCCCAAAAAGACCAATTCTAACCATAAGGCCAAAAAAATTATTTTTGCATGATTTCGCCTCGCGATTTCCGACAATTTCTCAGACAATCCCTGGATGTATCCCAACCTACTGCAAAAAGAATGAGGTCGATATCTATTACCATTCTCACGAAAGAAACGAAGACACACAGACACATACACTGCTGACTTATTGAGATGTGCATACAATCAGTTTTGGGGTTCCGACTCTCATACCAAAGCATGACTCAATTTTGGTGCTCAGTTTGGCACCTTTTTACTCTTTTCAGTAGTATGTTGGCAAAATTTGAGTAGAGTTACCTGAGTAACATTAATTTTCCATAAACTTCCTAGTGATGGGCATTGGTCCACAGTAGTCACACTTGTTTGGAGATTGCTCAGTTTTATGTTCAAGGTGAAGCTTTTTACCTTTTCTCAACAATGTGGTGGTAATTAAAAAAAAATAAAATAAAAAGAGCTCAAATAACACTTTCTAAAAAGTAAGTTTTCCAACTACAGTATGTGCACTGCTTTGCTGTAGTTTTAATGATCTCTGACACAACAGTTTTGGAGTTGTGTGTGATATCAGCAATAACTACAAGAACAATAGAACAATGCAGAAGTAATCTGTTATTTCACTGGAACCCTAACATAAACGAACACAGGTGTGCCCGCGCAAACAACTATTAAAAGAATAGATGGCGCTGGCATCAGATTTATCGTCTGCTTAGACAACAGCCTGGAGCAATGCAATGTTGGAGTGTTAACCAACATGGAAAAATATATCTTCATGAAAACAGTTACAGTTCTTACACTGTAACATAATTATTTGTACAATTTACTAGATTTTTCAGTCAATACATTATTTAACCCTTTAACTGCGGGGAAGTCAGAGGCGAGCCGTGCCCATCCCGCGGGGAAAATCCACACTCCGACTGACTTTAAAAATATTTGCCAAAAATCAGTTATTAGTCCTAGATTATTATAATTACATATGCATATGGCACATACCTTCAGCTTTCTCCTGGGATTTTTTTTTTTTTTTTGAGTATGGATTCCAAACTACTTGGAAATCATTGAATAGCATTTCTAGTGATGATATGAGGCAGTGATATT
>JAGKTI010001981.1:23139-43058 GCA_018397915.1 Birgus latro | reverse complement strand
TTTTTTGCCGACGTCATTCTTTTTCGCGTTAAGTGAAGTAGGGTCAATACTACCCTCCCCTGTGATGCGAAATGAGCTGACGCTTTTTCAACGGGAGCTGGCAACCCTGCTTGATAGGTTTGGCACCACAGGAGCAGGCTCAGTAATGTTTGGGCAGCCACAGGAGGAGGATTGTCTCTGTGTGTGATGCACCACGAGGGCATGTTTTGACTCAAATAACACAGTTATTTGGTTACCTACCACATTCTCATCATGCCTAAAGTAACCACAAGCAAGGACAAACGTGTGGAAGTGATTACTTTATACAAAGCTGGCCACAAACTCCCATTTATTGCAAATCAGATGGTGTTAGACTGAGGACAGTGCAGAGACTGGTGAAGCGGTTCAAGGACAGTGGGGAGGCCATTCCTCCCACTCCACTTCCCAAGCCTGGGAGACCTCGTAAGACAACCTTCAGGACCCGTCAGCTGATCTCAAGGCAAGTTAGCAAGGATCCAAGGCTAACAGCACGGGATTTAAAAGAAAAGAACCCACAGTTGCTGGCAGATGTGTCTGTCAGAAGTGTGCAGCAGCTGTTGCATGACGATCTGGGCTACAGGAGTTTTTGTGCTCGTAAAAAACCACTGCTAACTGCACTTCAGAAGAAAAAGAGAGTAAATTTTTGTAAGAAATATCTTGCCTGGAGTGAGGAGCAATGGAAAACTGTGCTTTGGAGTGATGAGTCAACATTTACTGTCACTGGTACCCCTTCATCACGAGTGTACCGCAAACCAGGCAGTGACCCCCTGGATCCTAAGTACACTTCCAAGTTTGTTAAATACCCAGCCTCACTCATGGCTTGGGGCTGCTTTACATATTATGGTGTTGGTAGGTTGGTAATTCTACCTGCAAATGAAAAAGTGAACCAGAACAATTATTTGGAGCTCTTATGTGATGTTTTAAGTGACTCTTTTGATAAAACCAAGGCAAGAGTATTTATGCAAGATTCTGCCCCTGCACATGTTGCAAAGTCAGTGAAACAGTGGCTAACAGACTGTGAGGTTCCCTTTATTCGAGATTGGCCCGGAAACAGGCCAGATATCAATCCCATTGAGAATTTATGGGCGCACATGAAGCGACAGCTGCGTAGTATGGACACATCATCTTTGCCTAAACTTGAGGCTGCAGCTATGGAGCAGTTTTAGTCCGTCTGTTCCGCAAAACTACGCCATCAGTCTCCCCAGACGCCTTAAGAAGATAATAAAGGTGAAGGGGAATGCCAGTAAATACTAAATTCAATGGTGAGTGTTAATTTATTTGTTTTTCCTTGCTAACCACAAGAATGTTTTCTTTTTTTAAGATGGCGTCAACACTTTCCGCGCCTACTGTATATATATTGTTAAATTTTTCCAAGGAAAAATTTGATTTTCCAGGGGCGTAATGTCACGAATTTTCTACATCGTGAAATTATGTATCGTAAATCGTGACCGAGTGATTTGTAGGAACGATGAATAGTTCTGAAGTCCGTGAGAATTCGCCATTCTCTTAACCGTCCACTCATGTACTTGTATTTGCATCAAATTTTCAAAACTTTTGTCATTCTTTTGCGAGTGACTGTCTTTATGTACAGACAGTGCATTCCTCTGAGCGATAATTTCTGAATTGTCATTTCTGCCTCCCTGGCCGTTAGTGGCCATGCCCGTTTCACACGATGCCTCTGTTTAGATCAAGTATCGAGTCAGTCGTCCTTTAGCAGTCACGAAGAGTGGGTTTGCTATACCCAACGTGGATTGATTTCTTCTAGTGATCTCGAAAAATCCTGCAGTATCGGCATTTTCCCGAATCTTCCACTAACTTGGTGATCAACTAGAGCAGTGACGGTCTCATCTTTACTAATTAGTATTTCTTTTTTGTTTTTCCTAGGCTTAAGGCTATTTAGCTATTTGTCTGAGTGCTTGAATGAGTGCATTTCCCTTTCTTTGATTTTGAATTGATTCATGTAACGTATGTTTATTTTCTTGTAATTAATAAATTTACAGTTCATTTTCTTGAGCTTTGTTAAATGTAACATTCGAGTTTGATTTCCCCACATATTTAGTACACTTTTGCTACTCCAAGTTAGCACAACTACTAATATTAATCACAACTGGTACTTAGTCCAGCTTTTGGTATTAATCCTTAAATTCATTGTGCCAGCTACGAGTTTGGCTCAGCCAAGATCCTGATTATTATAATTGGCGTAGTAGTCCAGCATAAAAATGAAATCGCCACTTGATTTCACAAGTCGATTCTCTCGTGATAATCGACTCGATAGTTATTCCTATTATCCATAGTCTCTATCATTTTCCCCCCTGACAGGAACAAAAATTAGCATTTAATAAATTGAAAGATAAACTTACAAATGCACCCTGCTTGGCATATCCTAATTTCACAAAACCATTTATAATTTGTACGGATCCATCCAGCAAAGGAGTACGTGCAGTACTGATGCAAGAGGATACACGTAAAAAGAATCAGCCAATTGCATTCGCAAGCATGCATGTGGAAGACTTTCCTCTACCCGCTGTCAAGTGGGGATACTGCCTGGCCCCACCTGACCCCCCTCCCCCCCACACTCGGCAGTTCACCTGTTAGCAGTAACCTGGCCAGTAAAGACATGTTGCCCTACGGTCTCTCCAATGACGAAATTCATGGTGAAAGTGATTCCTGAGGTGGAGGACAAAGAAATAAAGAAGCAAGAGGAAGAAACAAACAGAAGTGATGAGGTGGTAATGTCGTAAAGGAAGGTGCCATATATTGGTGTTTTTGGTGAGTGAACAATGCTTATATCACCTATATTATTGTGTGAAAACCAATATAGTCTTGTACTACATATAAATTCGTACCAAATAAATGAATAAATACGTAATTTAAAGTGGCTTCAGTTAGTTAACCCTCTGATAGTTCGTTTTCTTTGAAGCCTGGTACCCTGAGAGAGAACGAAAGGTAAGGCTGACTGTCACCTGCAGCAATATTTATAAGCTCAAGAGGGTGATTTCTCAATGAACTTTCGAAGTTTCTCACCAAAAGCGGATGTTTGAGCCAAAAAAAGACAAGTTGAAAATCGGTCAGGTTCTGAGGGTGTGCTGGGTAAAAAATCGGTTGGGACTGGGCGGGTTAAGAGCATTACTACATAGAATGGAGGAGAAAACTGAAAGAATTATAATATCTGGGGATTTCAATACAAATATAAATTGGTATACTCTAAATATAAAAAGCCAGGAAAGCTGTTGGGACCAAAAACTCCTGCACCTTGTGCAGGAGTTTTTCCTAACACAGCATGTAAAAGAAAGCACCAGAAAAAGAGGACTAGCTGTACCATCAATACTAAATCTTATATTTACTAGGCAAGGAAATGATATTGACAGTATTATGTATCTCCCTCCATTTGGGAAAAGCGACCATTCAGTATTAACCCGCCAAGTCCGACCGGTTTTTTTACCCAGCCTACCCCCAGATCCCGACCGATTTTCGACTTTTTGTTTTTTGGCTGAAACCTTCGCTTCTGGTGAGAAACATCGAAAATTCATAGTGAAATCGCGATCCTGAGGTTAAAAAAATGTTGATACAGGTGTCACTCAACCTTACGTTTTCCTTCTTTTTCAGGGTACCTGGCTAAGAAAACAAACTATGGAAGGGTTGACTAATTCCAGCCACTTTAAATTACGTATTTATTTCATTTATTTGGTGCAAATTTATGTGTAGTAAAAGTCTATAATGGTTTCCACACAATAATATAGGCGTTTATAAACATTGTTCACTTACCCAAAACCCCAGTATATGGCACCTTCATTTACGACATTACCACCTCATCACTTCTGTTTGTTTCTACCTCTAGCTTCTTTGTTTCTTTGCCCTCCACCTCAGGAATCACTTTCACCGTGAATTTCGTCATTAGAGAGACCGTGGGGCAACATACCATTACTGGCTAGGTTGCTGCTAACAGATGAATTGCCCAGTGTGGGGAGAAGGGGGGGGTTAGGAGGGGCCAGGCACTATCCCCACTTGACAGCAGGTAGAGGAAGGTCTCCCACATATGTCTACCAAAAATCACCCACGAATGTTGAAAAATGTGCGCACAATGGGCCTTGCAATTGCGTGATGTACGATGCACGTCGTTGGGTCTGTCCGCGGAAAAAAGTAGCGACGTGCATCGTACATTGATGGGACTTGGCGGGTTAAATTGCAACTTCACGACTGCATAATTATGATATAGTCTAGTTAACAATAATGAAAGTTACAAAAAGAGCCTAACTATAAAAAGGGAAACTACCAGGACCTAAAGAAATACTGTACTTCTAAGAAACAGATTGGGAAAAAGAGCTTAGAGGACAAGATTTAAATGTTATATATAGAAAGAAGCAGAAATGACAATAAACAAATGGTTTAATAAAGATTATATAAAATGAAAATGAAAAAAAGAGACTTGTTGTGGAATAGATACAGAAGACACAATAGTAAGAGGGCATATAACAACTATAAACAGGCAAGAAATGAATACACAAGAATAAGGACAGAAGTCCAAAAATGGTTTGAGGAGGTCATCATTAACAAAAGTAGTGATCAACTAAAGCTATTTTACAGCTACATCTGAAAGAAAACCAAAGTAAAAGACAAAACACAATCCATTACAGATGAAGGGATCCTCTATACACAAGAGAAAGATATTTGTGAAGCACTAAATAAGAATTTCCAATCAGTTTTTACGGAAGAAAATAATTTTGAGTGGGATGATACGCAACATGCATGCCCACACATACTACCAGATATACAAATATCAGAAAAAGAAATACAAGAGGAGTTAAGTAAATCAGACAAAGGAAAAGCAAATTTCACATTGGGTGCTACACGAATGTGCGAAGGAGTTAAGCAGACCATTATATTTAATATTTAAGGAGTCCTTGGGTCAAGGTAAACTACCTGATATTTGGAAGAAAGCAAACATTGTCCCCTTATTCAAGAAACGGAACAGACAAAATCCACTCAACCACCGACCAGTATCACTAACCAGTGTTGTAAGCAAGATACTGGAAAAACTGATAAGAAAAGTGTGGGTAAACCATCTAGAAGAACACAATATAATAACAGAAAGGCAGTTTGGTTCCACAAAGGGAAACTCATGTGTTACTAATCTATTAAGCTACTATGACAGAATTGCAGAAAAACTACAGAAAAAAGAAGGATCGGTGGACAGTATCTATCAAGATTTCAAGAAAGCGTTTGAGAGAGTACCACACCAAAGACTCTTATGGAAACTGTACCATCAAAGGAGGAATCCAAGGCAAACTGTACTGTTGGATGCAAGATTTCCTCAAGAAAAGGGAAATGAGAACAGTACTAAGAGGAAACTACTCATCATGGAGGAAAGTGACTAGCAGAGTTCCACAGAGCTCAGTGCTGGCACAAATTATGTTTTTAGTGTATATAAATGACATAGCTAGTAATATTGAAAGTGAAGGCTATTTAAATATGTTTGCAGATGATGCAAAAATACAAAGGAGAATTACTAACATGGACACTTGTAAAAACTACAAGAAGAATTAAATTAAACTTCACTTCATCCAATTTTTATTATTCACTGTACTAACTAAATTATCTAAATATTATCAAATATATCTGTGTAGTCTATTGCTCCCCCAGTGCCTTTTCATAACCCAGTGTATTTGACTCAATATCCATACAGTTGAGCAACCTCAACCTCAACCTTTGGCTTAGTACCGAAATTACAATTTTTGGGTGATTTTAACGTACATAATGTTGAATGGTTATTGTACTCTGCCAGGACTGACGATGCTGGTCTAGAGTGCGAGCTGCTTGCAGAATCGTTTAATCTCACGCAGCTGGTAAAGCAACCAACCAGAATACCAGATAACCCCAACCATAATGCCCATCTCTTGGATCTATTCCTAACAAATAATCCAGACCAATACAGGATAGAGGTACTGTCACCACTTGGATCCTCTGACTACAATCTCATTAAAGCCTCATTAGTTAGCCTCCCCAAACCTCCCCATTCTGAACCTGTCAGGGTGACCCGTTGGCACTTTGATGGGGCAAACTGGGATGGATTTAGAAATAATCTTGCTGACATTCCATGGCAGTCTTTCTTTTCTAGTGATGCCAATTCTACCCAGTCCCATTTTAGTGATTTAATACTAGCTGGTATGGATTTGTTCATACCAAGTCAACAGTTCACTAAAAGACTGAACTTTCCAAAATGGTTTGATAATAACTGTGCAAGAGCAACAGCCCAAAAGTCATTGGCATATAACACTTACTTAAAATAAAAAATATCTGAATCACTGTCAATTTAAAATTGCTGGAAACCATGCAAAATCTGTAATAAATCTCACTAAATCAAACTTTCTTCATAATCAAGCACAAAACTACTGTACTTCAACCCTAATGACAATAGAATATTCTGGTAAGCTCTTAATTCTTTCAATAATAACTTTAATAAGTCATCATCCATTCCCCCGCTAAAGTCTTCAGATGGCAACATTACAAATGACCCACATAGGAAAGCAAATATCTTTGCCAGTACATCTGCCAGAAATTCTACCTTAGAGGAAGTCAATTAGAACGTACCAGTACTAGAACTTGACTTTCCCGAAATTGTTCCACTTAAAATACAGTCAAGATATGCAAAATCCATCCAAGACAATTGACATAACAACAAAGCTCCAGACCCAGATGGAATTCCTCCAATTGTTTTGAATGTGTTCCCCAGAACTTGCCCCTGTTCTAGTTAAATTACTCAGACTATGCATACGTACTTCTTCATTCCCTAATTCATGGAAAGAAGCCAATATCCACCCAACTCCAAAGAAAGGAAGTTCCTCTGACCCCTCTGATTACAGACCAATAGCTGTCACATCTTCTCTTGGTAAAGTATTTGAAATTTTAATCAATAAGCACACAGTTAAACACCTTGAATCCAACACCTTACTCAGTGATAAACAATACAATTTTCACCACGAAACATCCACCATTGACATACTCAATCTCCTGACTCATACCATCCATCAATCAATCAACCTATATGGAGAAACTCACACAGTAGCCCTTGATATTTCTAAGGCTTTCAACAGAGTATGGCATCATTCCCTGCTGTCCAAACTCCCTTGCTATGGACTAACGTCTTTTGTTCCCCTGCTTGCCTCCTATCTCAGCGGCAGAAAAATAAAAGTAAAAGTTAATGATGTATATTCCAATTTCCACTCAATGCCGGCATGCCACAGGGATCAGTTCTGGCACCAACCCTGTTCCTGGTTCATATTAATGATCTTTTATCTGTCACCCACAATCCCATCCATTCATATGCAGATGACTCAACACTTCACAGTTCATTCACACTCAGACACCCATTTACAAAGTCTGATATCTCCAATTCTCAACTCAGCACAACCATCTCTATAAATCAAGACTTATCTATGATCAGTGAATGGGGACAAAACAACCTTGTCTCATTTAATGCTAGAAAAACCAAATGCAGTAATCCCTCTAATATCCAGACGTCCAATAACTGGACATACTTACTAACCGGACATTCTGGGCTGCCCAACCCCCAAAATGGGGAAAAAAACTGAAAAAATCGATTAATTTTCAATTTTTTGGGACCGCGTCAGTTTGAATTTCCCGCGCGCGCTGATCCCCTCTGTTTACTCTCGTGACGCCACTATCGGTCGCCATTACCCACTCCCCTCCTCCCTCGTGAACAACTCCGAAAATGGCGGCCGAAGTGATTGCTTTTGTGGTGATACCCTACCTCCTACAGTGCTTGATACTGCTCTTCACCTTCTTCATCATGTGTGTGATGATGGCCCCGCCTCCTGAGAAGAGGAAAAGAGTGGTTCTGACTCTGGAGAAGAAGAGGCAGATATTGGACAAGGTGGACGCCGGCTGGTCAACAGGGCGCATCTTACGTGAGTTCAACCTCCCTCGCTCAACCTTGTTTGATATCAAGAAGTCCCGAGACAAACTACAGCAGTACACGGCTGATTTTGCATCGAAGACCAGATGAAATGTGCAGAGGAAGGTGATGTTTACTCCTAAGTATGCAGACATCGACCACTCCACGTTGATTTCATATCGATGACAACGTGCTGCTGGTGTGTTGGTACGTGGAACGGAGCTGAAAGCTGCTGCTGACAAGTTCACAAGGCTCCATGGATCGTCACTAGACCACACTGGAATTTACTGTTGTGTACAGTGCAGTGATGCTATTCCAGTTATAAAAAAAAACCTTGGTGAAAGTGTTGGTGAGAAGTGCTGGTGATTCTCAAGTGGAAAGGTGTGTCAGGTGCAACGTCTTCCTGTCAGAGTCTGAGATGATAGAGTGGGTTATTACATCAGGACGGCCGCTTTTTGTTCGTAAGTACCCTAGCTTCATGCCTAACGTGTTTTCATCATGCTGTACATGTGTTAAAAAATTACCGAAAATGTTAATCATAATTTCCTGCTTGCTATTTAATTTTTCCATGCATGGTTCTTAAGCAAAACAGCAAGAAAAAAGGTTGAAGCAGTGAATTTCATGTCCGGTCCTAACCTAACCTAACCTAACCTATGGTTACCATAAAGATTTTCATGCCTAACGTGTTTTCATCATGCTGTACATATGTTAAAAAATTACCGAAAAAGTTAATCATAATTTCCTGCTTGCTATTTAATTTTTCCATGCATGGTTCTTAAGTAAAACAGCTAGAAAAAAGGTTGAAGCAGTTAATTTCATATCCGGTCCTAACCTAAACTAACCTATGGTTACCATAAAGATTTTCATGCCTAACCTGTTTTCATGATGCTGTTAATGTGTTAAGAAGTTACCCTAAATGTTAATCATAATTTCCTGCTTGCAATTTAATTTATCCATGCAAGGTTCTTAAGTAAAACAGCTAGAAAAAAGGTTGAAGCAGTTAATTTCATGTCCGGTCCTAACCTAACCTAACCTATGGTTGCCATAAAGATTTTCATGCCTAACCTGTTTTCATGATGCTGTTAATGTGTTAAGAAGTTACCCTAGATGTTAATCATAATTTCCTGCTTGCAATTTAATTTATCCATGCATGGTTCTTAAGTAAAACAGCTAGAAAAAAGGTTGAAGCAGTTAATTTCATGTCCAGTCCTAACCTAACCTAACCTATGGTTACCATAAAGATTTTCATGCCTAACCTGTTTTCATCATGCTGTACATGTGTTAAAAAATTACCCTAAATGTTAATCATAATTTCCTGCTTGCTATTTAATTTTTCCATTCATGGTTCTTAAGTAAAACAGCTAGGAAAAAGGTTGAAGCAGTGAATTTCATGTCCGGTTCTAACCTAACCTAAGCTAACATTGTGTTAATCATAATTTCCTGCTTTTAATTTAATTCTTTCATGCATGGTTATTAAGTGCACCAGCTATGAAAAAGGTTGAAGCAGTGAATTTCATGTCCGGTCATAACCTAACCTAACCTAACCTGACCAAACCTAACCTAACTTAACCTAACCTAACCATTTTTCTGGTAGCAATTAACATCATTTACTGTATTTGATGCTTTGTATCCAATAATTTAGTGCATAAAATGTGAGAAAAGATGATTTCCATGTCCAATACTTACTTATACTATGCTGGCAAGTTCTGAGCTCCTATGACTCACTCACCCCTAAATCATCATTTTTTGGTTAAAATTCAATAAATTCATGCTATGTATGCATTATTTATGTGAAAAGGGACCTAAATAAGTGCTATACATGTCCACTAGGGAGGTAGGAAAGTAGTTTTCTGATTTAGGTTAGGTTAGGTTAGGGTCATGAAAAACCAGTGCTGGAGCTTCAGGACCAATATCCGGACAAAACCAATATCCGGACATGCCTTTGGCTCTATTATGTCGGATATTGGAGGGATTACTATACAATTTACTAACAGACAGATATTGCCTGGTTCATATATTACCTTGAATGCTACTAATATTCCCATCTCCAAAAGTATTGAAATTCTCGGCATCTCACTTGACAGTGCCCTCAGCTGGACCTCTCATGTCAGATCACTTGCTAAAACCACCTCAAAGAAACTTGGATTATTATACAGAGTCTGTAGCTTCTTCACTGACGAACAGATAGCTTTAATTTACAAGTCATGTGCGCTCTCAGCTTGAATATTGCTCACCCTCATGGAATGGATGTGGAGAGGTTGTATTAAGACGACTAAACAAAATTCAGAAGAAAGCTGTTGGAATTATTAATAACCCTGCTATTACAAATAACTCACCTCCCCTAAAAGTAAGAAGGAATGTTGCCTCCCTTGCATTATTTTACAAGTATTTTTATGGCAAATGCTCAGACGAGGTTGCGTCCATTGTGCCACTTCTTCATGCCTTCCCTCGTGCTACACGGGCATCTGGCGGCGCTCATGACTAGAATGTCACACAGCCATATTGCAGAACTTCCGTCTATCAGAATTCCTTTATTCCCCGAACTGCATCTCTCTGAAACTCGCTTCTCCAGAGTTGTTTCCCTCCAAACTTCAACCTACAGCTGTTCAAGTCCAACTGTTGCAGATATTTCATGAATGGAGGACACCAGTAATCTGGTGTATGGATTTTTTTTTTTTTTCATTCATTTGCTTTTCCTTCCTCTGTTCTGTTATTTCAAAAAATAAACTTCAGAATGGAGTAATAAATGGCAAATGGAAATCAATGTGGACAAGTGTCATGTAATCAAGTTTGGTAAAAGTGGAAAAAGACCAGATTGGGATTATAGGCTAGGAAGTAAAACCCCACACATATCAGAAAGAGAGAAGGACTTAGGCGTGATTATCAATAACAGACTATCTCTGGCTGACCAGAAGGTACGGAACACGTATACGCTGCTTGCAAATATGAGAATAGCGTTCAAATACATAAATAAAGACATGCTGAGGAAGATAACAGCATCCTTCATCAGACCAACCCTGGAGTATGCATCAGTAGTATGGAATCCTCTTCTCAAGAAACACATAGATAGGACTGAAAAAGTTCAAAGGGCTGCTACAAGATGGGTACCAAGCTTAAGGGATCTAAGCTATGAAGAAAGACTAGAAAAACTGAATCTGACAACACTCCATGAGAGAAGGAAAAGAGGAGACATGATTATGCTATATAAATGCATATTAGGGAATGAGAAAATAGATATAAATTAATATATAACATATGGGGAAGCATCAGCAAGAGGACACTGCAAAATACTGCATAAAAAGAGAGGAGATAAAGATGTAAGGAAATTTAGTTTCCCAAATAGGGCAACTGATCAGTGGAATGCACTACCAAATGTAATAGTGTGTGCCAAACAATTCATAAACTTAAGGAGATGTACGATAAAAATGGTTTAAGACACAGGACAATACGAGCTTTACTCATTCCTGTAAAGATACAGTTAGGTAAGAACACACACACACACACACATACATCCCACCCACCTAACTTACTCTTTTCACTTTATTTTTTGTCTTTTTTTTAATATAGTCCCAACTATCACTTATACAACTTATCAGCGCATGACGTCTTACTAATCTATCTGCCCGAATATACTCGTACAAATACAACGGCATCGATAAAAAGTCGTTAAGGAAGATGATATAAGAGAAACTTGCTTTAAAACTAAACAACTCAAGCTAACCATGCCAGCTTCTCGACTTCTCTCGACCCAACAAGACATACACAAACATTCCTCTATCTACACACACCATCCTATACATAAATCAATGTTGTTCATATGTTCTTAGGCTACTTTCACAAAATAAACCATTCTTCATGTTCATCTGAACACACACACACACACACACGGAAAAAGTTCTAAGGGCCGCTACATGATGGGTACCAAGCTTAAGGGATCTTAGCTACGAAGAAAGACTAGAAAATTGAATCTGCCAACATTACAGGATAGAAGGAAAGGAGGAGACATGATTATGCTATATAAATGTGACTCAGGGAAAGAGAAAACTGACATAAATGAGTATATAACCTATAGGGAAGCATCAGCAAGAGGACACTGCAAAAAACTGCATAAAAAGAGAGGTGATAAAGATGTAAGGAGATTCAGTTTCCCAAATACGGCAAATAATCAGTGCAATGCACTAACGAATGAAATAGTGTGTGCCAAAACAATTCATAAAGTTAAGGATATGTATGTTAAAGTGATTTAATACACGGGATAGTATGAGCTTGACTCATTCCTTTGAAGATACAATTAGGTAAGCACACACACACACACACACAAACGCATATTCAAACAAACACCACATCCAAACACAACACTCAGGCACATACCAAACATCCAAACATTACACTCCTAAACACACACTTCACATTCCAAACACCACATACTCACACACACACTCAATCTGCGGGATCCTGGCCTTTGGTTCCTTCTTCCTTGCATAAAAAAAAAACTCCCACAAACAAACAGACCACTACACAAAAACACACCCACAGACACACCACTGCAAACACACCCACAGACACACCACTGCAAACACACCACCACATACAAACACACCACCACATACAAACATCCCCACACACAAACACATCACCACACTGAAACACACCATCACACACAGACACACCACCACACACAAACACACCACCACCACACAAACACATCACCACACACAAATGCATCATAACACATGAAATACGCACCCACGGAGGAGACCCCAGGGAGGACGAGACCCCCACCCTATGAGGAGGCCACAGGGAGGCGAACAGAGACTCCGAGCCACACCAGCCCATGTCCCCTGCTACCATATGCCCCTCTTCCACCTAGCCAGACCAGCGGAAGTGCATTGCCCAGGTACGTTGCTCTCCAGCCAGGACAACTCGCCAGACTCAGGGTGGGACTTGTTCTTATAGCGTCCCACGTAGGCCCTCGGCAACGTCCACCGGACTTGTCACAAGAGGAGGAACGACCACAGGTCTTCCCAGTCCTACACACCCCAAGGGAAGCAGCGGAGCAGTAACAGTCCACCGGACTTACCGCAGAGGAAGCGTCCACTGGACTTGCCGATGTAGGAACATCCAACGGACTTCCTTCGCCCATCATCCCAGGGAAGGGAGCAGAGCCTTGGTAGCGTCCACTGGACCTGCCACTGAGGGGGCACCCACCAGCTACCCCTTGGCTGTGCCTTTCACCTGGCAGTGGGACCGTGGTAACATCCACTGGATTTGCCACGGGCGCGAGAACATCCACCAGACTTCCCCTCCCTGCTGCCTCCAGGATGAGTTGTGCCCTGGTAACATCCACCAGACTTGCTGGGCGGGAAGAACGTCCACCGGACATCCCCTCCTCCACTCCCCTGCCTGGGAGCCTTGGTAACGTCCACTGAATTTGCCAGGTGGTAGGAGCATCCACTGGATCTCCTTCCACTGCCCCAGAGTGGAGCTCTGGCAACATCCACTGGACTTGCCAAGCTGAGGGGGCAACCACCAGTTCTCCCTTCTCCACTACCCCGGAGGCTCCCACCGAGGGCCAAGTCCCTGGCTTGGCCCGCCCCTCCAGAGGCCGAGCGAGACATCCCTCACGTTCTCCCTGTACCACTCAGAGTGGAGATTGCTCCCCCACAGAGTCGCTGGTGCAGGACGTCTGGAGCAGACCTGTCGTGAGCCTGGATGTCCTGTCACTGCAGCCATCCCCTCAACGCCTCCAGCCGCTGTTGGACTCCCCGGGAGAAAGCAGCCACAGGCAGACCCTGACAGCCTCCCCGACCCAATGAGACTGCAGCCCCCAGCCTTCGAGGGGCACCCGACTGATCCCAGGCCAGGACCAGAACGAACCCTCCTGCAGGACTCCCACCACCTCCAGGGGCAGGGACCGAGCAGCCCATCTCCTAGCCCTGTTTGACCCCAGTCCCGAAGGCCACCCCACACCGAAGGGCTCCACCTAAAGAGGGCTGCCCACCACACCGCCCTACAGCCCACACTGGACAACCCACTACGCAGCCCAGGAGTGCACCCCAGATGGCCCACCTCCTACACCTGGCCGTCACCTGAACTTCTCTGTGTGATCTAGTGTGATACCAAACCTGTATGAACAATAAATGCTTGCATAATTCCACACGTTTTGTGTATAACATTGTGTATTCTCGATTTATGGTAATATACGTGTAAGACTGGTTAACCTGTGTTTGTGCCCTGTTCCTTTGTTGCATGCTCTTGCCCAGTCTTGAACTAAAGAATCCAGATTCATGCCCATGATCAAAGTACAAGAAGTTTAGCTTAAAACACGGAGCATAACACTGGTGGCTAGTGGTGGTTCTTGATCTGGCAGAGAGCAACAAGGAGCAAAAAGGGAAAGTAATGAAAATGGCTTCCAAACCTCATGTACAACTACCAAAATTCGACCCCGAAGTAATGTGACATAGACACATACATGTGCATGATCAAACCTTTATTGGACATAGGGTTTGAACATGACAAAGAACAAATAGCAGTAACCCTACCACACCTGGGAAAAATAGTCTCCAGCCTTGCTGCCAAAGTCATCCCTGAGCTAACATGGGCAGAATTCAAGCAAATTATGACCCAGGCGGTCACACCACCACTAGGAAAGATCGTCGCTCTCTCATAACTTGACGACCTCACATACGAAGGTAACCTGAAAGACATCCTCATGCAGGCCAGGCAACTCGTCACTGCCACATACCCGGGAGCCAACACCACTACCCGGGACCAACATATCTTCAACACCATCCTGAGGATTCTCCCTAGTGCCATCAGGGAGCACTTTACAATCTATGACCCAATGGGGGACCTTGATTAAGACGTCCAGCTTGTCAGGCGCCTCCTCGCCGACTGTACCACCCCCCAACAACACCATGCCTTCAGCACCACCCGCCATGCCAAAGGCACTCCCCACAAAGAAGCAACCAACCCCGAAGCAGAACATGAACCTCATTTCCATCAACCCCTGGGAATTCGCTGCTTGTAATCACCAGTGCCTGATCCATGATATATGAGAGCAGCTGAAGGCTGCCTAATGCTGAGCAGCCACCCAGGGGTGCCACAAAGTCTCCTCCATAGAGGAGGACAGCACCGAGGATGACGCCCCCACAGCTGACTACTCCGACCCCGGGGAAACAGAACTCGGCAAGGAGGATGCCCCACAACAACTGGATTTTTAGGACCGCCCCCACACCTCCCCACGGTGGTGGAGGCCACCTCACTCAAATACCGCTACGAGAAGGTGAGGCTGAATGGGGTGAAAGTGAGGCTTCTGGTTGATACGGAAGCAGCCAGGTCCTGCCTCTACCACCACTTCTACTGCCGTCATGCCTTGGCTTTCGGCCCGCTCCTCCCCACCTCCACCCAACTCGTAGATGCGGGGGATGGCCCCCAGCCCATATGTGGGGAGACCCGGGCCCTATGTGCCGAAAGCCATCAAAACATCTCTGCTCAACACCAGTTTATTATCTTCGACTCAACCCGCCATACATATGATGGCTACCTGGGGCTGGATCACCTCCAAAAACTCCACACTAACATCGATTGCCACAAGCGGCACCTCTACTTCATCAAGCCACCATATCCCCCCCCCCTCCTCCCTCAGCCACACTGTACATGCACCACAACCTCCCCCCCACTGCCACCCTACCCAGCCCATCATGTCATCTGCCCTACCCCCTACAACCCCTAACCCCTCTCCCAACCCCCCACCCACCACTCTCCCCATCATCATTGCCTCCACCTTCAACATCTCCCTCCCACCATGAGGCCTGGCTCCACCTGCATCGACCCACTGGAAACTCCATCCTGTTCTCTCCAAACCTACCAATGGGAGCCGTCGCCTCCAGCCTGTTGTCCCCTATCTTCCTTCCCCCCCACACTGGAGCAATGCGCATCGCCAACATTTCCACCACCCACCTCTCACCCTCCCCAAGGGATTAGACGTCGAGGAGATGGAAGAAGTGGAGCTGTGTGCCTCTCCCCCCTCCCTCCATCACTGCCCTGCCCCCCATACCTGAACACCTCTCATCACAACAAACCAACAGCCTTCAACGCCTCCTCCTGGACTTCAAAGACGTCTTCTCGTCGGGACCAACAGACATTGGCCGCACCATGTACCTGTCCCACGAGATACACACCACAGGACCGCCTATACACCAACCATCTAGGAGGAAAAACCCTAACCAATGGGCTGGGGAAGACCGGCAGGTCCAGGACATGCTCAATGCCAGCGTCATATCTCCATCCACCAGCCCTTGGTCGTCCCCCGTCGTCTAAGAATTAAAGATGGCACCATACGCTTTTGCGTAGACTACGGGCAGTTAAATGACGTAACTACCAAGGATGCCACACCTTTGCCCAGGATTGAAGACTCTCTTGATTCCCTATATGGGGCATCCTGGTTCTCCACTCTCAACAAGCAGTCAGGATACTGGCAGGTCCTGGTGCATCCCGAAGACAGAGGCAGATCGCATTTTCTACAAGCAACAGGAAACACTACGAATTCAACGTCCTCCCCTTCGGCCTCTGCAATGCCCCTGCGACGTTCTCCCAGCTGCTCAGCAGCCTCACCCGGGAGATATGCCTTGCATATTTGGATGACGTTATTATCTTCAGCCAGGCCTGGGCTGTCCACCTCCACCGCCTCCAGCAAGTTTTCCTCAGGATCCGGCAGGCAGGGTTCAAGTTGAGGCCGTCCAAATGTGTCCTAGCTCAATGTTCCGTCTCCTTCCTGGGACACGTCATCTTCAAGGAAGGCATAGCACCTGATCCAGATAAATTACGAGCCATCGCAGACCTCCCCCTGCCCCGAGATGTCCACGAGGTTCATGCCTTCATTGGCCTTGCATCGTACTATCGGCATTTTGTAAAAGAGTTTGCAAACGCAGCAAAACCACTCCATGACCTAACAAAGAAGAACGAAGCTTTCACCTGGACACAAGACTACATACAGGCGATCAACACTCAAGTACAAACTGATCACTGCCCCAATAGTCACATTTCCTGACTACTCCCTACCTTTCCGGCTGTACACCGACGTGTCTCTAGTAGTAATCGGTGCCGTCCTTGCTCAGGTCCAGGAAGGGTGGGAACACATCATTGCCTGCGCTAGCTGCACACTCAACCATGCCGAAAAAAAATGCACAGCCACGAAACGGGAATGCCTGGGCATCATCTGGACCCTGGAATACTTCCAAGCTTAACTTTCCGGCACCCATGTCACCATCATCACAGACCACCAGTCCCTCCAGTGGTTATGACAATCAGAAACCCACAATGCCCAAATCATCAGATGGAGAGAAACCCTGGAAGAATTCAACTTCGATATAGCATATCAGCCGGGTAAATTACACACAAATGCCAACACCCTATCCAGGTTACCCATCGATTCCATCCAAGCTCCCCCCAGCTTCCTACAGTGATGGCATGAGAAAGACTGGCCTGACTGGATTCCACCCCACATATTTTCCAAGCTTCAGCGGCACGACGACCACTTGTGCACACAATCAGGACACAAAGCCCTCGATTCAGACCCTGCCTTAGACACCCTGACACACTTACACGCAGATAACAGTATACACCTTGGAACAAAAACAGATTTTCAATATCAACTGGACACCAAACCCCTCCCACCTCGCCAAGCAAGACATTCAAGCCTGTCGAGCATGTGCACTCAGGAAAGACACCACCAGAACACCAGACCCCTTTGGAAACATCCTCGCCAGTAAACTATGGTAGCTCCTCTCAGTCGACATTGTCAGGCCCCTTCCACCCAAATCAGGCTATAAATACATTATCACATTTGTTAACACTTATTCCAAATTCCTGATCGCATGCCCCGTCAAAGAACACCACGCCGTTGCCATGGTAGACGCCCTAGTCCCCCATGTGTTCCCATATTTTGGCATTCCCCAGGCTCTCCACTCCGACAATGCACCTGAGTTCACCAGCAAGATATGGATGCAACTCGCTGAAATATTTGGGTACAACATCTCCCAATCCTCTCTATACTGGCCCCAAGGAAATGGCATTTGTGAGAGGAGTCACTGCACCCTACTCAAATAAGTGCAAACCAGGATCCAAGAAACACAAAACGAACACTGGCCAGCCCACGTGAAGATCATACAGTTGGGAAGGAACTCCTGCCCACACGAGGACGGCATCACCCCCCACGAGAGAGTGTTTGGTGAAACACCACTTCTCCTCTCACTACTTCATCACTGCAACCAACTGCCACGTCCCCCATCTCTGACCCTCTACTTCACATCAAACGAAGACTATACCACCTCCAAAAAACCCAGGACCTCAAACCCGATGCCACTGCAACTAACTCCATGGTGTCCAAACTACCGGTCCCGTACAAGTTATCACCACTCTGTTTGGGGCCTTTCACGATCGTAAAAGTCCCTAACCCCTACCAAGTCATCATACAGTATCACAACAGCACTCACCTATCAGAATCGCAACGTGCGCCCCTTCCGTGTCCCTCCAACTCCACCACCCCGCCTCCCCCACCCCCCTGCCCACCGCTCCTGCTCCACCACCAGATCACGGCAATGATTCATACACAAGCTATTTCACACCTTCCTTCTCCTCACCCTCACCCAGCCCCCCCTCCACAACCACCTCTCCCACCACACCCCCCCTCTGACCCCTTACCCTCTCCTCAGACCTCCCACTCGCCTCTGGCGACCCCACCTCACAAGCCACCCTCCACCAACACACTGCTGCTCCCAACCCTAACACCACGTGGCCAACCCCCCACACCTCCATAACCCGCCTGCACCACTGCCACTCCCAGCACCAGACACTGCACGCCCCCGCGCCCTTCTCCATCACCCACTCCTCACTCCACCCTCTCATCCCACCCAAGACCCCACACCACTTCCCTGACCTCCAGCCCCCTATCACCGCCCCACATCACATCCCCGCCCCAGCCACAAACCACCCACGCCCATCCAACTCACTCACCACACACCTCCTCCCCACCCATACCCGTCCTAACCACCACCACAACCAGATCAGGATGCCTATCTCACCCACCCGCCAGATTTGCCCCAACCCCACCATACCACCCACACTAAACATCACCCCTCTCACCCAAAAAATACTCCACACAGGATGGAAAATTCCAGTAGCCTGGCCTACTAAGCCGATTATGGTGACCCCTCCCCCCGACCTCAAAAAAAGCAGGGCGACCTCACTCATCCCCAGTCTGGAGCCGACAGCCAAAGGTCACTCACCTCACTCCCTACCACCCGAGATGAGAATCAAGCACATCCTGTGGACTCCTGATGGAGGAAGGAAATGCCGACTGCAAGGAAAATCCCAGCTGATCCACCTCCTACGGCAGATGCACCAGACCTCCACCCTGGAGATCATCTACAACCACCATCGGAAGCCCAACCACCCCACACAACAATGGACGAACCTCCTCCTCTACCTCACGCCATCCTACAAGACGGCCACTTCCAACACCTACCACCTCCAGCCATGGGGACATGACTTCCACCCCCGCGATGGTGGTGAAATACATGCCCACGGAGGAGACCCCAGGGAGGACGAGACCCCCACCCTATGAGGAGGCCACAGGGAGGCGCACAGAGACTCTGAGCCACACCGGCCCATGTCCCCCACTACCATATGCCCCTCTTCCACCCAGCCAGACCAGCGGGAAGTGCATCACCCAGGTATGTTGCTCTCCAGCCAGGACAGCACTGGCCAGAATCAGGGTGGGACTTGTTCTTATACAGTCCCACGTAGGCCCTCGGCAACGTCCACCAGACTTGTCACAAGAGGAGGAACGACCACCAGTCTCCCCAGCCCTACACACCCCAAGGGGAGCAGCGGCA
Organism: Birgus latro; assembly: GCA_018397915.1. NCBI lineage: Eukaryota > Metazoa > Arthropoda > Malacostraca > Decapoda > Coenobitidae > Birgus > Birgus latro. The sequence goes on along the minus strand of JAGKTI010001981.1, from coordinate 23,231 downwards.
CAGTAACGTCCACCAGACTTACCGTAGAGGGAGTGCCCACCGAATCTCCCTCTCCTGCCAACCACTTATGGAAGCAGGGGCGCGGTAACGTC
>JAGKTI010001981.1:0-13632 GCA_018397915.1 Birgus latro | reverse complement strand
AACCACCTCCACCACCTCCGTCTCCAAAACAAAACAAACTGCCGACGATCTTCTGCCTCTGACGAAAGGCAAATTATGTGCACTGAATTCTTTCTTTTTTGTCTTTCTTTATTAATTTATACACTGTATATGCTCCTTTACTTTAGTGTTAAGAAGACAAGTAATAAGTATTGTTATTGCAATTTGGGGGGGTGAAAATCCATCTCCAACACACGTTGCCGACAGTCGGTACTGCCTCTGTGAATGATTTTCTATCAATTAACCACTTCAGTACTGTGACGTCTATTTCTACTTTATTTACGCTTCCTCCAGCCGATTTTATGGCACTCAGGACTGGACTCACATACTGAAGGGGCTAACGAAGGCTGTACCAACCCCGTGCACTTCCACAGATCCAACCTACACTGACTAAAACTGTCTGGTGGCAGGAAGAACAAAATGAAAATACACCCAGCACTGAAGGGGTTAAATGTATATTAAATGCACTATATTGTTTTTTGTCATAACTAATTTATTTATATATGCTTCTTTAATATAGTGTTGAAAGGACAAATAATAGATATTGTCTTAGCAATTTTGGGGGGTGAAAATTCGGTAATTTAGCAATTTGGGGGGGTGAAAATTCGGTAAGCCGGAAAAATCGGTAATTCGAACCAGGGTAGAGCCCCATATAGTTCGGTTTATGAAGGGTTTACTGTATATAAATAAGTAATCACTCTAACATCCAAATGCCCAATAACTGGAGACTCCAGTGTCTGGACATTTTGGGCTCGGGTCCTCGGAACCCAAAAATGTCCCCCAAAACAAAAAAATCTTTCTCTCTCTCTTTTTTTTTAGACCCATAAGTTTGAATGTGGTGCGCGGTGCCAAACAGCTGTGTTTACGATCACTTTCTGGTCCCCAGGCTTCCCTTCCCCTCCTCAGTTCCCACTCAACTACCATCGTAAGTAAACACTCATCGGGATGGCTGCCGCTCATGCTCAATTTCTGTTTAAACAATTATAATTCACAGCGCTAAGATTAAACGCAGCACAACACTGGATTACTGTACGTGCTTCAAGAGCATTTTCACCACTGTCAGAGCCGCAGAGGTGGGGTAATCTTCATAACAACCACCATGGACATGTACACTAACTGCCAAATATTTTCCATACTCACCTCTAAATCCTCATTCTCTGGTTCCATTTCATTTATATCGTACTTTGTGTCCCTTATTTGTGAGCACAGAGTCTTAAAAAGGTGATTTTCATAGTGACTTTCATGTCGGTTATCGATTATCAGTAGGCTGTCAACTGCTAAATATCTTCCATACTCACCTCTAAATCCTCATTCTCTGGTTCCATTTCATTTATTTCATGCTTTGTGTCCCTTAATTATAGGTGCTATGCATGTCTGGTAGGGAGGTATGTAGGTGGTTTTCTGAGTTAGGATGGGTTAGGGTCCATAAGCAATTGTCCAAAAGCCTCAGGCCCAATAACCGAAGAGACCCAATTTCCGGACATGTCTTTGGCTGTATTACATTGGATATTGGAGTGATTACTGTGTGTGTGTGTGTATATATGTATATATATATATATATATATATATATATCCCCCTAGTACACAGCTATATGGGCAGCAGAGGTGCTTGTGTACTTAGATTTCGCATACTAGGAATAAATAAACTAATGGGAAAATTAACATATGGGCGGCAACCCCTTCTATCAGTGACCTTTATGACCCGTTTGAGGGAAAATATCTGACACATACAGTACAGTACAGTACTTAACATATAACTGAAAGGTAACAAGAATATGGATGCTCACCTTAACCCCTAAACCGCGGGGTTGTGTGGGGCGGTCCTGGCACTTCCAGCTCGTGGTAATTCGCGCTCTGACTTATTTTTATAAAATATTGGCTCAAACTAGCCTGAGTGATATAAACAGCACTCAGGATTCTCCTACAGTTTTTCATATATATTTATATATTGAAGGCCAAGGCTACTTAAAAAGAAAACAGAGGCACCCAACTGACGGCCCACGGCTCGAGCCATTGCCACCAAGTGTCACAAAAGTGACGGCCCGCGGTTAAGTGGTTAATTAAAGAAGACAACAGGCTTGATGGACGTAAGAAGGGGTTCTGAGGCAGGGTGAGGCACTTAACCCCTTACCCGCAGGCCGTCACTTCCGTGACACTCGTTACATAAGTACCATACCGCGGGGTGTCACTTCTATGATCCAGGGATTTTTTATATTGCTCGGGCTTTCACGTGCGGTCTTGTATCATCTATCAGTACTGCCAGTGTGCAGCTATAGGCAGTGCTGCTAATACCACTAGTACAATGAAAGCTTGATTATCCAGGCTCGGATTATCCAGCCTTCGGTATATCCGGGCCGTGACTGAATGGTTCAGTGGTACAGTAATACATAGAATTATTCGTACGATAGCTCCGGTTGCTAGCGAGCGAGGCATGGGTAAACGAGTGTGAGTCTGCCCCCCCACCCACACCTCCTGCTCACAACTCGATCACATGGATGGCAAGGTGGAGTTTTGTTAGGCGATTGATAACCTAACCTAGCCTAACATTGCTTAACTACCTAATAATTTAACCTATCCTAACCTGGGCTCCAGTTGGAGATTTGGGAAACGAAATCCACTTCTAATTGAAATCCACTTCTTATTACGCTGAATAAGTTTCTTCCACTGTGCCAGAAACAGTCGTAGGTACGGCCTAAAGAACGTGATGATGATAAAGGAGGAAATCTTTCAGCAAGAGAAGGTAATTATTACCAAATTCAAAGTAGAATAATACAGAAAACAAAGTAGAGGAATATGAATTGAACTGGTAAAGTCTTTAGGCTGTATGCTTAGACAAAAATTTATGGGTTTCACAATTTTAGGGGATGAAATGGAACAGAAATGTTTGCTAATCAGAAAAAAATTACTCTACCATCTCACGTGTTCTCTTAAGTTAGCAATCAGTTTCACATTCTTCGTTAGATATTCCGCTTCCCATTTCAGACTGGCAGAGCATACAGTTATTTCTGTCTCTTTCAGTTAAGTGTACATTATGTTTATTCTTTTGTTCGTTCTTAAGTGTGTGTGTGAAAGAGAGAGTATTGATGCAAACAATAATGTATTACATTAACCCCATCATAGTTGTCGGCCTCGAACGATGCTTTACTGTACCGTTGTCAATGACGATGAGTTAAAAGCTATAAAAAAAACTGTGAGCAATTATGGGAAGGGATCGAAGGTCACTGATATGTTTACACGACCCTACTCTACTGTCGCAAGCAGCCAGGCGGTCAATTCCTCTCAGATGTCTTCGCCGATATGTTTAAATGCTAATGTAACATGCCCCTTAATTTTGAGTAAGTTTCTTCCATTATGCCGAAAACAATAGTAGGTAAGGCTTAAGGAACATTATGATAATAAGAGAGGAAATCTTGCTGCAAGAGAAAGGTAATTTACCACCCTCAAAATAGGCAGAAAAATACAGAAAACAAACTAGAGGAATATAAACTGACTTGGCAAGGTCATTAGGCTGTATGCTTAAATGAAAATTTATAGGTTTCACAATTTTAGGGGACGAAATGGAGCAAAAATGTTTGCTAGTCAGAAGAAAAAAAAAAACTTTTGTCTCACGTCTTCTCATAAGTTAGCATCCCACATTTTTTGTTCAATGTCGCGGTTCCCAACACATTTCGGACCGACAGGGCATACAGTTATTTCTACTCTTTGCAGCTAAGTGTACATTTACTGCTCATTCTTCGTTTGTTGTTATGTGTATGTTTGAGACAGTATTGATACAAATAATTATGTATTTCATTAACCCCTTCATAGCTGCCATCCTTGAACAATACATTACTGCACCGGTGTCAATGACGTTCAGTTAGGGAGCTATAAAATCTGCGAACAATTATGGGAAGGGAATGAAAGTCACTGATATGGTTATACAAACCTGCTGTACCATCCCAAACAGCCAGGCGGTCAGTTCATCCCAGATGTTTTCGTCAGTATGTTTTAATGCTAATGTAACATGTGCCCTAATTTTATTCTTTCACGATTCATAGCAAATCAGAAGATGGGTTAGGGACAACAACAAAAAATTAAAAGTGCACCAGACGAGTCTTACCACATCTGTAAGAAAATGAAACTGATTTTGGAACATAGAAAAAATGGTTCCAAGGCCTGCCACGGGAGCACGTAAATTTCTGAACTCACGGCCACTGAGGGGGGCTAAACATATGCTTTACTGTAAGCAGTAAAAGCACCTTACCAAATCAGTTCATCCTGATATTCTGTTATGTTTTTCTGATTGTTTCTGGGTTGGCAAATAAACATTTCTTGTTAAACTCTTGTTGTTAGTTAACGTAATGGCGGAAGGTACTGTTCTGATCTAATTGTTTAACCAAACCTGGCCTAACTTAGCTTAACTGCACCTAATAATTTAACCTAACTTAATCTCCAGTTTGGAAGTTGGGAAACAAAATCCACACTTGAATATGTTGAGTTTCTTCCATTGTGCTGGAAACAATCGTAGGTACAGTCGCGTTCATGAGTCCCGATACACAGGTGTTTTTGTTGTCTATTGCAGTGCTCACTGCTTTTGGAATATGGAACTTTTGTGCTTACTGCTTGATACACTGAACATAATTTGGTCGGTTAGCAAGTGAAACAGTTCAAAATCCTACATCCTACTACATGCGTATCAGGACTCACGAACGCGACTGTACAGCTTCAGGAACATGACGATAATAACAGAGAGGAAATTTTTCAGCAAGATAAAGAAATTTACCAAACTGAAACTAGAAAAATACAGAAACAAGCAGGATGCATATGCAAAGATTTGGTAAGGTCTTTCTGCTACGTTAAGTGTACATTTTCCGGTAAATAAATCAGTCTAAGTAGTACTTGTTTTTTGTTTCCGCCAGATTAATCGTGATTTCGGACTATTCAGTCACCCCTTCGCACCATATAGCCCGGATAATCGGGATATCTTTGTACTCGCATCTAGTTTTACCAATTTAGCCATTTTTCTGCATTTGCCTCACCTCCCCACCTCCCCTTCCTTACCCTCTCCCCCACCTAGCTACAGCCTGGCCACACAACGCAACTCCCGGCTGGTTTCTTCCATTCGCTTTTTCCATTGAAATGTGCCCTATGCCCTATTCTCATACTAAAAAATATTTAAAAAAAGGGAAAAGGCTAATTGATACTGGCACTGGCTATGAAGTAGGTAATTTATCATCTGGCAACACCCACATGCAGTTGGTTGCTAATTTTCCCTCTTCATTGCTCATTGAAATGTCCCTTATGACCTATTCTCATACTAAAAAATATATAAAAAAAGGGAAAAGGCTAAGTGATACTTCCACTGATCTGGAGGTATATTGTCTAGATTACCTGCTACCCCCGCGGGAAGGGCATGTTGCGGTCCAGCCATCCCCGCGGGTAAGTGGTTAATGTGCACCCCCTGCACCATTCGATGCACCACCAGCCACACTACCTGCATCACCAACCTCCTCACCAACACTTTCACAAGCCACTTCACTCACTTCCTCCATGAATCTTCAGAGTCTATTGATGACACCACTGACATCATCTCATCCTCTAGTTCCTCCCCAGGAATTGCAGAAGAAGGCACTGCTTCCTCGGGTTCCTGAATTTGTGGTGGCTGCTAAATGTAATGGGCGATGAGGGTTTGTTTCCTCCTGTTAATTTCTTGATGGTGCTTCTCTGTGTAGTAGCAGAAGGTACTGTTTAGTGAACTCAGAACCTCTTCCATTTGTTGCTGGCATTGTTCCATGCCCTCGAATTCCTCCTTGAACCTATTCAGGACACACAGGATTCGACTAATCCTAGGTACTGGCAAATCACTCTCCATCACTTCTGCTGCCTGCTGTGTGCTGTCAGGGTCTGTTGTTTGGAGTATGCCTCGCGTAGTGGAGAGGCAGTTGTCATACTCGTGGTTCACACCGGAAAACACCGGTTTGGGGCAGTTTTTTCCTGCCACCTTGCATCATGTGGGTGTGACTCACATACTTTGGTTAGGAAAATATTAAAAACAGGTCCTCGTGCATTAGGGGTTTCACGTACTAGGAGCTCGCGTACTCGAGGGATGCACTGTATATATCCATTCATCTATCCATCATCCAATCCTACGTTGCCCCATGAGGAGCGTAGGAGCCCGGGGCTAGGCAAGTTGGTCCTGACATTCAAAATGGGAGTGACCAGCCTCACTCATCCCTGAGTGGCATTACATGAGCAATAAACCGCAACCACCCCTTCAATCCGACTGGAGTGCCATAATTACCCACTAAACCACTAGGCACCAAAATTTGGTTATATGGTTACCACCCAGCACAGTAAATGGTTTCCTGCTGTACAGGAAACCATTTCGCTTGTCACTCAGTGTAGTCACCAACGGGTACAAGGAAGAGGAAAGAATGAAGGAAAGAAAGACAGAAGAGGGAGTGTAAAGTCACCCGTGGGCAGAAGGACGAGGAAAGAATGAAGGAAAGAAAGACAGAAAAGGATGGAAGGAAGAAGGATGGAAGAGAGGAAAGGGCAGACACCCGAGAGCAACACTACATCGAGTGAATGGATGGTAAGCGTCCCCACCTCCGCATTACGGAGGTTATTCTCCTGGGCATGGAAGCATACATTCCTTTCTCATATCCTTTGTCTAATGCAAGAAAGCCTTGGTTTAATCACGCTTGTTCTAATGCTGTCCGCAACAAGGAGAGGACCTACAAAAGGTACCGGAGCCAACCCACCCCTGAATCTCATCTTTCTTATGTTTCTGCCCGGAATCGTGCTAAGTCTGTTCTTCGTTCTGCTAAAAATAATTTCTTCCGCACTAAATGTTCTCAACTCTCCAACTCAAATTCTTCACGCTCCTTCTGGCACCTTGCCAAAAATCTTTCTAACAACTTTACCTCATCATCTTCCCTCCTCTTTTCTACTCTGATGGCTCTGTAGCTGTTTCTCCTACAGATAAAGCAGGTCTCTTCGCTCAGACTTTCTCCTCCAATTCCACCTTAAACGATTCCGGTGTTGTTCCTCCATCACTTCCCCCCTCTAACTTCCTCATGACTGACATTAAAATTTCTTCAGCTGATGTATTTACAGCCATCACTGGTCTCAATACTAACAAGGCATATGGGCCTGATGGGGTCCCTCCTGTTGTCCTCAAGAACTGTGCTTCAGTGCTTACACCCTGCCTAAGTAAACTCTTTCGCCTTTGTCTATCAACTTGTAGCTTTCCTTCTTGCTGGATGTTTGCTCTCATTCAGCCTGTCCCAAAGAAGGGTGACCATTCCCAACCCTCTAACTATCGTCCAATTGCTTTAACATCCTGTGTTTCAAAAGTGTTTGAGTCTATCCTAACAGAAAAATTTTAAAGCATCTTTCCTATCACAACTTTCTTTCTGAGCGTCAGTATGGGTTCCATCAGGGACGCTCCACTGGCGATCTTCTCACCTACCTTTCGGACTCCTGGTCATCCTCCTTTCGGGACTTTGGCAAAAGCTTTGCCACTGCACTTGACATCTCAAAGGCTTTCGATTGAGTCTGGCATAAATATTTAATTTCTAAACTGCCCTCTTACGGTTTCTATCCTTCTATCTATGCCTTCATCTCTAGCTTCCTTTCTGGTTGTTCTATAGCCGCTGTTGTAGATGGCCATCGCTTTTTTCCTAGATCTATTAACAGTGGTGTTCCTCAGGGTTCTGTCCGATCACCAACGCTCTTCCTTTTTTATTCATCAATGACCTTCTAAGCTGTACCTCTAACCCTATCCACTCGTACACTGATGATTCCACCCTTCACCTTTCCTTTCGGTTCCCACAACGTCCTCCTGTGTTTCAAAAGTGTTTGAGTCTATCCTAACAGAAAAATTTTAAAGCATCTTTCCTATCACAACCTTCTTTCTGAGTGTCAGTATGGGTTCCATCAGGGACACTCCACTAGCGATCTTCTCACCTAACTTTCGGACTCCTGGTCATCCTCCTTTCGGGACTTTGGCAAAAGCTTTGCCACTGCACCTGACATCTCAAAGGCTTTCGATTGAGTCTGGCATAAATCTTTAATTTCTAAACTGCCCTCTTACGGTTTCTATCTTTCTATCTATGCCTTCATCTCTAGCTTCCTTTCTGGTTGTTCTATAGCTGCTGTTGTAGATGGCCATCGCTTTTCTCCTAGATCTATTAACAGTGGTGTTCCTCAGGGTTCTGTCCGATCACCAACGCTCTTCCTTTTTTATTCATCAATGACCGTCTAAGCTGTACCTCTAACCCTATCCACTCGTACACTGATGATTCCACCCTTCACCTTTCCTTTCGGTTCCCACAACGTCCGTCTCAGCAGCTACTTCAGCAAACAAGGGATGAGGCTATGGCACACCTAATGTCTGACTTGGCTCGAATCTTTGACTAGGGTAAAAATAATCTTGTTGTTTTTAATGCATCAAAGACTCAATTCTTACGCATATCAACCTGACAAAATCTTCCACAGTACCCACTGATGTTTAATAATGTACAGCTCACTCCTGCATCATCCTTAAACATGCATTCACTAGGGAAGGAACATATTACATCTCTTGTGAAATCTGCTTCCAAGAGATCAGGTGTGCTAAGCCGACTCCGAACCTTCTTTACCCCTGCACAGTTGTTGACTTTGTACACGGGTTTTATTTGCCCCTGTTTAGAGTACATCTCTCGTGTGGGGAGGCTCCCCACATGCAGCCCTTCTCAATAGGGTGAGGTCTCATTAACTCTCCTCCTCTTACTAGCTCCCTTCAACCTCTGTTTCTTTGCCGCACTGTTGCATCTTTATATCTCTTCTATCACTGCTTCAATGGCTACTGTTCCTCTGAACTGTCTGCTTGCATTCCTCCACCTCTACAACGGGCATGTAGCACCCGTCTAGCAACAACCTCTCATCCTTTTTCTGTCCAACTCTCTAATGCAAGAGTTAACCATTATTCCCAGTCCTTCATTTATGCAACTGGTCAACTCTGGAACTGTCTTCCTCTGTCTGTATTTTCTATTTCCTATGATCTCCAGTCCTTCAAATGCAGTGTGTCCAGGCATCTCAAAATGAACAAGGGATCTTGAATTTGGCTCTCTTTTTGTATTGTTTTTGTTTGTTCTTGGAAGGAACAGTTTGCGGGCCCACGGCCTTTGATTCCGTCTTCCTTGCATAAAAAAATATATATATATATATATATATAAAGTATATATATATATATATATATATATATATTGTATATACAATACATCCCCCAGTACGCACCTATATGGGTGGGAGACATGCTCACGTACTAGGATTTTGCATACTAGGAATAAATAAACTAATGGGCAAATTAGCATATGGGCAGGCCCCCCCTTCATCAGTGACCTTTTTGACCCGTTTGAGGGAAAATATCTAAAACATATACATTATAGTACAGTAGGATCTCGCCAGTAACATCTAACTCATGCCAAAAAATAATAAGATTAGTTGTTAAATTATCATGAGTAACATAAAACTCACCTTAAATGAGTTAATAAGGTGTTTGGTGTGATGATTGTTTCGAGGCTTGTGCATGGAGGCTACTTCGGCGTACCCCCTGACCCCTTGCTGGCCCCATCCCCACTCCTGCCTCTCATACCAGGGTCACCTACTTCCATCAACAGATCATCAAACCCCACAAGGTCAGCATCTTCAGGAAAGTCCCAAGTGTCATCAGTGTCATCATCTACTCAACCCCTCTCTGTTGTTCTTCCTCGGCTGGCCGGCATTGTGAAAGAAAGCGAAAGATGAGTGACTGATGGCGGGCATTCACTCAGTCGTGATACCGTTTCTGGCATTGTCTTGAAATCTAATTTACAAGTCCAATCATTAGTCATTTATGCTGATGGCTGCTCTCTCCCCATCTCAATAGACTTGAGTTGTGGCAGGAGTGCCGACCACGTTTGTTTAACGGCTGCCAATGTTGCATTATTCCAGACTTTGACAAAGAAATTTACGGCCTGTCAAATGTTATATTTCTTCCACAATACAGCAACAGTAATTATGGTCGGGGTTGCAGGTATGCCAGGTGGAGCAGGTGAGTCAGGTGAGGCTGTGGAGGAGGAGGTGGCTGGTGAGTCAGGTGGGGGAATGGAGATGGAGGGGATAGCAGCGGGCAAGTCAGGGGAGGTGGCGAGGGGAAAATCCTCCATCTCCTCGCTACTGCTCACATTTCCGGCAATCACCAGTTTTGGGCAGTTTTTTCCTGCGGCCTCGCAACATATGGGTGTGACTTGAGTACTCTGGTTAAGAAAATATTAAAAACAGGTTCTCGCCCACTAGGGGTTTCACATACTAGGAGCTTGCTTACTAGGGGGATGTACTGTATGTATTTACCTATTTGTAGTATACAGGAATTGAGCTAAGTTCGTGTTGTCCTGTCTCCATATCTACAGTCATCTAATCTAGTTTTAAATACATGAATGTTTTTCGCATGCACCACCTCTTCGTCTAAGTCATTCCAAATACTATGCTTCTGTTTGGGAAACTGAACCTTTTGAGATCATTAAGACATCTACTTTTCCTCAACTTGAAGCCATGACCTCTTGTTCTTCCATCATCCAACACAAAAAGATCCTCTCTATCCACCCTTGCCAATTCTCTTACATTTCTAAATATCGTGATCAAGTCACCTCTTTCCCTTCTCTCGCGCAGTGTTAGTAACTTCAGTTTTTCCAATCTCTCCTCGTAGGTGAGTTCCCTTAAACGTGGTATCATCTTCGTTGCCATCCGTTGAACCCTTTCTAGTTTATCAATAGGCTTCTTCAAATGAGGTGACCATACCACCGCCGCATACTCTAGTCTTGGTCTTATCATGGTCACTATCAACTCCCTCAACATTTCCTCATCCATATAATTAAAAGCCACTCTCATGTTGGTCAGTATTCCATAAGTTCCCCCAATAATTTTGTTTATATGCTTTTCTGGTGACAAGTCATCCCTAATAATCACTCCCAAGTCTTTCTCATCCTTTCTTTTACTAATCATCTAATTGCCCATTTTATATGTCCAGTGTGGTCTTCTTTCACTTATACCCATTTCTAATACATGACACTTCTTGGCATTAAAGTCCATTTTCCAAGTCTGGCTCCAGCTGTGTAGTTTGTCCAAGTCCTCTTGCAGTTTTTTACAACTATCAATACATTTAATATATTTCATAATTTTAGCATCATCTGCAAACATACTCATGTAACTATTCAAACCCTCTGGCAAATCATTTACATATATCAGAAACATTACTGGGGCCAGGACAGAGCCCTGGGGTACTCCACTAGTCACATTTCTCCACTGTGAAACCTTGTCTCTTATTACTGTTCTCATCTGCCTTCCTGTCAAATAATCTTCCATCCACTTTAATAGTTTCCCATGCACCCCTCTACAGGTCCTCAGCTTCCACAATAGTCTCTTACAGGGCACCCTGTCAAATGCTTTCTTAAGATCCAGAGAGATACAGTCCGCCCATCCCTCTCTCTCCTTTACGATATCTGTCACCCTACTGTAGAAACTTAATATGTTAGTAACACATGATCTTCCTTCCCTAAAACCAAACTGTCTTGGTGTTATCACTTCATTTTCTTCTAAATACTTTATCCATCTTTTTCTAATAACTTTCTCACAGATTTTACAAACAATACTAGTAAGTGACACAGATCTATAATTAAGTGGATCCTCCCTATCTCCTCCCTTAAAGATTGGCACAATACTTGCTCTTTTCCAATCTTTAGGTAACTGTCCATTTTCAAGCGAGGTCTTGATGATGACATAAACTGGCCACACTAACTGGTCGGCACATTCCTTCAGGATCCATCCAGCCACACCATCTGGTCCCATTGCTTTTCTCACATCCAAATCCTTCATCAGCTGTAGCACCTCATTCATGTCAACTGTAGTTTCAGCCATTCTCGTCAGCCTGGTTCCATTTCAGGCTCCCTAAATTCGTCTTCCAATACATAAACTGACTGCAGCTTGTTGTTCATTATTTCACACAAGTCTTCCTCTCTTTCGTATGTTTCATCTCCATCCCTCAGTCGTATTATACTGTCCTTAACTTTCATTTTGCCATTTACAAACCTATAAAATAGTTTCGGCTCTTTTTTACAGTTAGATACAATATCTTTTTCGTATTTCCTTTCCTCTTCTCTCCGTACCCTTACATATTCATTTCTAACCTGCTTGTACTCCTCCCACACCCTTTCACTATACCTTCTTCTCACTTTATTCCATGCATTTTTTCTTGCCTCTTGTGCCATCCTACATCTGTTGTTACACCATTCTTTCTTCCTTTCCATAGCTGCAGAAAATTTTGGGACATACTTAGTAACTCCTGTTTTATATACTTCTAACAAAAACTCATATTTCTCATCAACATTTGTGATCATATTCATTTTACTCCATTCAACATTTTGGAAAAAGTTCCTCAGGGAAGCAAAGTCAGCCTTCCCATAATTGTATCTATTTTCTCTGTGTTTTTCATCTCTTTCTCCTTCCCTCACTCCTACCACGTCCATATCAATTACCAGATGATCACTTTTACCAAAGGGGCATGGTAGGTTACGTTTCTCACATCATTTGGGTCCTTTGTGAATACTAGGTCGAGCCTGGATGGTTCATCAACATCCCTAATTCTTGTGTTTTCTTTGATCAACTGGGTTAACATGTTTTCCATCATCAATTCCATTAATTTATTTCCCCATGATTCCTCATTGTTCCCAGCATCCATACTTTCCCAATCAACTTCTCTACAGTTAAAATCTCCCATTAATATTATTCTATTTCTTCGTTCAATTAACATTTTTAGCCTAATAATGGATTCTCTTATTAACTGTTCGTAATCTTCCTTTGTCCATGCCCTAGTTTTGTGGGGCATATAAAAAACTATTACATCCATTTTTTCTCCATAACTGTCCTCTATTACAACTCCCAAAAGTTCAGCCTTGGTATTTTCAATTTCTATATTCTTTACTCTTAGGTCATTACGGGTTAATATCACTATACCTCCCCCAAATTTACCGTCTCTGTCCTTCCTCCAAATCTTATAATTGTTCCAGCCAAATAATTTTGTATCGACATCTCGGGGCAATTTGGTCTCTACTAAGCAAACAATTTCAGGTTTATTTTCATCTAAGCAGTCTCCAATTTCCCCTTTCTTAGATAATAATCCATCTATCTACATTACTGTGTGTGTGTGTGTGTATGTGTATATATATATATAAAGTAGGCACGGAAAGTGTTGACGCCATCTTAAAAAAAGAAAACATTCTTTTGGTTAGCGAGGAGAAACAAATAAATTAACACTCACCATTGAATTTAGTATTTACTGGCATTCCCCTTCACATTTATTATCTTCTTAAGGCGTCTGGGGAGACTGATGGCGTAGTTTTGCAGAACAGACGGACTAAAACTGCTCCATAGCTGCAGCCTCAAGTTTAGGGAAAGATGATGTGTCCATACAACGCAGCTGCCGCTTCATGTGCGCCCATAAATTCTCAATGGGATTGATATCTGGGCTGTTTCCGGGCCAATCTCGAATAAAGGGAACCTCACAGTCTGTTAGCCACTGTTTCACTGACTTTGCAACATGTGCAGGGGCAGAAT
>JAGKTI010001980.1:21940-73413 GCA_018397915.1 Birgus latro | reverse complement strand
TGACGAGGAGAGTGTATGTGAGTGAGGTGGAGGGGGCGAGAGGGAGGGGGAGGCCGAGGATGAGATGGAGGGATGGAGTGGAGAGGTATATGAGAGAGTGGGGTGTGAGTTGGGAGCGTGGTAGTGAAATGGCAGGGGACAGAGTGACATGGAGGCGATTTGTTTGTGGCCACCCCGTTCGGGATTGAGGCGTCTGGCAATAGATAGATAGATAGATAGATCTTCTACACTCCTCATGGGGCAACACAGGATGAGGTGATTTATTATTATTATTGTTATTATTTATCTGGTAGGTGGAGGCACTCACCATCCACTCACTCGATGTAGTGCTGCTCTCGGATGTCTGCCTTTTCCTCTCCTCCTTCCTTTTTTCCTTCCTTCCTCTTCTGTCGTTCTTTACTTCCTTCTTTCGTCGTCCTTCTGCCTATGGGTGACTTTACACTCCCTCTTCCATCTTGCTTTCCTTCATTCTTTTCTCCTCCTCCTGCCTATGGGTGACTGTACACTGAGTGACAAGCCAAATGGTTTCTTGTACACCACGAAACCATTTACTGTGCTGTGTGGTAACCACATAACCAAATTCTGGTGCCTGGTGTTTTAGTGGGTAATTATCATGCTCCAGTCGGATTGAGCCGGTGAAGGTTTATATCCAAGGGATGGTTGGGATTTATTGCTCAAGTTTTGTCACTCAGGGATGAGTGAGGCTGGTCACTCTCATTTTAAATGTCAGGACCAACTTGCCTAGCCCTGGGCTCCTACACTCCTCATGGGACAATGTAGGATTGGCTGGTGGATGGATGGATGGATGGATTATTGTTATTACTGTTACTATTCCAGTACATTCACAAATATAAAATGTGTGGTTCTTAAGGTTTTATGGAAACTGAAGATTTTAGGAAGGAGAATCATAACAATAACTAAGAAAATCATGCACAGTATAACCTACAGTACCATGAGCAGTAAATGCAGTGAAGTACTGTACTTTGTACTGTACAGTATTAATATTATATCTGATATTATACTAGTTCACAGGTAAACTTTGTACAGTACTGTACTCATATGTGCATTGCTTGTATGAGAACAGATATCAACACCCTCCTGTTGCATGAAAAAATATACAGTATTGGAAAGTGGAGGTTTCTGGGAATCGGATGTTCGGATTTAGGAAGTTGTCCACCAGTCTACAGTCTTTATTTGTAGCCAGATGCCATAATCCCATAATGGGTGGTAGTTTGTCATTGAGCTAGTTGTTTTATGGAGACGGGCACTAACCCTCCACCAACCAACTTCTAGACACACAGGAACACATATGGGTAGGTTATATGGTTACCACCTAGTGTTATAAATGGTTTCCTGGCTTACAGGAGACCATTAGGCTTGTCACTCATGATCTTACATTGAGTGACAAGCCTAATGGTTTCCTGTAAGCCAGGAAACCATACTGTACTTTATTTTATTATTATTTTGGAGGACATTGTTGTTTTTATAAAGACTTTTCTGAGTTTATTTTATTCTCTAAGTTATCCAAGAATAGAGAAGATAGATTCTTAAAGAACATAATATCCCCTGTAGCTTTTAGAGAGCGTTTTTGATGTAGGAAACACATGTAGCCTGTGGCTTTGGGTGCTTACTTTTGTTTATGCTTTCCAGTGGTGACGGGTGCGACTGATGGTATCGGTAAAGCTTTTGCCTTTGAGGTAAGTCATGAGTCTTTGTCTAGTGTGCGGTGTGTCAGTGGCTTACTTTTTATGATCCAGTTTCAGTAATGGTGATGTAAATAGTGTCATTTTGAATAGATGTCAAAGCTTTCATTAGAATACAGTAATCCCTCAATTATCTGGACATAATAGAGCCAAAGGCATGTCCGGGTAGTGGCAACATCCAGATAATGATCACTATTCCCCAACCATACCCAAACCCTACCTATACTCACCTACCTATTTGTACAGTACCTGTGCTTAATTTGGCAGTGTATTCCAGTCATTCAGGCATATTTAGACATCAGAACACACACAGGAATATCCAAAGTATTGCCAAACACCAAGAAAACCATGCAGAAAAACCACTTAAAAACAAAAAGAACCCTACCTAAACACTACTGTATGTACAGTACCCCTCTTTTGGCAGTGTTTTCCTGTCACTCTGCCATATTTCGACATCAGAACATACCTAGTATAATCCAAAATAATTTTCAACACCAAGAAAACCATCCAAAAAAAACACTGAAAACCAAAAATTCACCCCACTTATACACGACTGTATGTACAGTACCCCTCCTAATTTTGTCACTGTTTTCAGGTCAATCTGCCGTATTTAGACATAAAAAAACACATAGGAATATCTAAAGTATTGCCAAACACCAAGAAAGCTATGAAGAAAACAACAATGAAAACAAAAAAACACCCAACCTGTACACAACTGTATGTACAGTACCCCTCCTAATTTTGACACTGTTTTCAGATCAGTCTGCCATATTTAGACATCCAAATACTCATAGGAATATCCAGAGTAATTCTAAACACTAAGAAAATCATGAAAAAAAAAATGAAAACCAAAAAATACCCGACCTATACATGACTCTATGTACAGTATTCTTCCTAATTTAAGCACTGTTTTCAGGTCAGTCTGCCATATTGACATCAAAACATACATGATTATCCATATTAATGCTGAACATCATGAAAACAATGCATAAGCAACGAAGATCCACAAAAAAACAAATAAAAAATTACGACAGTTTGAAAATCTGTTGTCTGTGATGAGTGGTTCCTCCCGTGGCTCAAAACAAACTCCATGCCCAAATATGCCACCGGAAACTGATTATATTGGTATAGGTGGTATACCATCATCTTCGAAGGTGTTTGTACAGTAAGACAGTGATTCTCAAACTGTGGGTCGCGAGAGGAATTTTGATGGGTCGCAGGGACATAGAATAGGCCTAATGTTTCAGTGAATTTCATTTACTTAACATCAGGGGTCAGTTTTGAGTCCCTTGTTGTTTATCATGGTGCTTGAAGCCCTCTCACGTGACTTCAGAGATGGACTCACATGGGAGATGTTGTATGCTGATGATTTGGTGTTGATTGTGGAGAATGAAAAGGAGGTGGAGGAAAGATTTAAGAAGTGGAGAGATGGTTTGGGGTACAAGGGCTTAAAGGTAAATGCAGATAAAACAAAAGTGATGATATCTAGGGTTGGTGGCGGTACAATCAGAGGAGAGGGAGAGTGGCCATGTGAAGTTTGCCACAAGGGTGTGGGAAGTAATTCCATCTTGTGTAGTGTTTGTGATAAATGGGTGCACAAGAGATGTAGTGGTATTAGAGGTAGACTGCAAGATGATGCTGATTTCATGTGTGTGGCGTGTCGGGGAGAGCAGGTGGAGATTGTTAGGCGTGAGAGGGTTGAATTTGCAGGTGAGTCTCTTGAGTGTGTGGAGGAGTTTCGTTATTTGGGAGACATGTTATGTGCCGGAGGTGGGGCTGGAGTTAGCTCGGTTGCTAGGGTGAGAAGTGGTTGGAAGAAGTTCAGGGAGCTGTTGCCTCTCCTGACATTGAGAAGACTCTCCTTACGTGCTAAGGGGTCTTTGTATGCAGCATGTGTTAGAAGTGTGATGCTGTTTGGTAGTGAGACCTGGGCAGTAAAGGAAGAGGATGTTCGCAGGTTTAAACGTACAGAAATGACAATGATTAGGTGGATGTGCAGTGCGTCCCTGCGTGCAAGGCCTGGGGGGGCTGGGTTTACGATGGAAGAGTTGAAAGGTAGGATGGGACTGAAGTGTATTGGTGTTGTGATGAGGAGATGTAGGCTGAGGTGGTTTGGACATGTTGAGAGGATGGGGGATGATAATTGGGTACAGAGGGTGAGAGGTGTTAATATTGGGGGAGGGGGTTGGGAGGGGTAGACCGAGAAAGACATGGGACGAGGTCATTAAGTGTGACTTAAGGGTTAAGGGACTGAACAGGGAGGCTGCCAGGGATCGAGCAGTGTGGATTAGGTGACCAAGGCCGACGCATGCAAGCATGTTGGAGCCTTCAAAAACGAAACGAAACATCATTAGCTTGTTTATAATAACTTCTATAAGCTATACTGTATACTGGTTATTTTCTGTGTGTGTGTGTGTGTATGTATGTGTGTGTGTAGAAAAAAGTATATATTCTATCTATCTCTATCTATTGCCAGACGCCTCAATCTCGAACGGGGTGGCCACAAACAAATCGCCGCCATGTCACTCTGCCATTTCACTACCACGCTCCCAACTCACACCCCTGTGTATTTATTTATTTTTTTACCCTGTGTGTCGCAGTCTTGAAATATTCCAAATTGGTTCACACACTAAAAAGTTTGAGAACCGCTGCTGTAATCTAATAAAAACACAAAACTGACTAATAAAAGTACAAAAATTCAGCAAGAATAAAGTGTTCAGGAGTGAAACTTGCCTTCATATAACTTCCCCACCATCATAGTGCAAAATTTTGCCAGCACCTTCCAGGAGTTTAGCATATGTCTAGATGCAGAATTTCATGAGCTCTCTTTATGGTTACTGTGGAATTTCGATCCGACCAATAGTAGTCAAATAAATCGCAAAAAACTTTGTAACCTCATGAGTCAGTTTTATAATCACATAACCACAGAGGAGGATAGGGAGTGAGAGGGGGGAGCTGGGAGGGTATGGAGGAGGGATGGGAGGGGGAGAGAAGCGAGGCTGTGATCAGGATTCTCCCCCTTCTGTCAGCAGGCGGATGGGTGCTTTTGCTGTATGTTTACTCATGGCTTGCGGTCTGTTAGGCACTGAGTGGCCATGCAGAAACACAACTCACCGTGACCAGGGGACTTTCGGCCTGCGGTAGAGAGGAGGACGTCCGCTGTCGCCGAACATGTACTCGTGGCTTGTGTTCTGTGTTTGATGGAAGTGGTGGTTGGGAAAGACTTAGCCTCCATAGCTGCACTATATTAGACATTCGGTGGGGAATGCGTACGGATGTTTTGATACCACTTGCAGGTTACAGTCGTATTACTCGGGTGCTGGAGGTTCTTTGGGAATGATAGGATGAGCACACGACTTTGACCATTCAGTACAGGGGTGGACAGACATTTTATCTCTGGTTGTGGGTTACAGACTACTTCCTGCTGTCGGCTCGAGCCCAGCGGCCATGGTACCGAATGTTTGAACATGCCAGCTGTCAGCTGGCCGGCCGAAGTTCTCGGGGATTTTATGTCCGGATAATAGCAAGTAAATTAAGATAATAGTTAAATAGAGCCAAGGACCAGCATCCAGATAACAAACACATCCGGATAAATGAGGGACTACTGTATTTTCATACATATATTTTTTTTTCTATAGCTTGAATCCATTTTTCACATGCAGTAAGTTTCATAGGTATTATTTTCTGAAGGCTCTTTTTGCTACTGTACAGTACTGGTATGAGTTTTATGGAAGTTATTTTGAATAACTCTCTTTAATTATTATTAGGACCATCTGTATTTACGAAAATTGGAGACACCTTATAGGAAGGAGGAGTGAGTCCCTTGTATGATTACTGTGGGGATTTAGAGGAGACGAAGGAAACCCATCTCAGACTTGGGAGGTTGTGGTAGAGGGTAGGAACGGCTCCACTAAATGCCGTGAGAGAAAGAGAAACGCTTAATATTTCTACTGAATTGTCTATACAGGGTACTTTGAATTTCCTGAAAATGTTACTGGTTCCTACCTCTCATCAGCCTGCTGGGCATAGCATTGCCAGTGTGCGAGACTAGAGACCAAAAGCTTAAATCTTACATCAGGAAGAAGGAGACAGAATGTATCTGGGCTCTCTGTATCATTGCTGACTCCACCCCATAATGCTGGATGTAGGCTGATCAAATGTAATAACCATCAGCATTGCATAAATGCACTTCAGAGATTGAGGACGTTCCTCCACTTTGCATGGGGCTGTAGGATTGAGGTGATTTGAAGTTTTTTGCTGACCCAGGGTGTGGTGGGGAGGGAGTGGAATGTCACTTCCTGGTTAGATCTGTTCTGGGTCAGATATCTTCATTTCTCTTGGTAGAAGACAAAAGTTGGTGTTTAGCCCTGTAGAAACCTGTTCTTTTTCTTCAGTTTTTTCCCAGTCTCCCCTCGTTCATTGGAGTCACCCCACCGGGCAGGTTCCAAAGATGGCTGGTGGGAAAGCTGTGGGTGAAAGTGAAGACTCCTTGCTGTCCTCGACCCACTGTAGTGATAGAGGGCCTCTGTGTCTGTGCCTGTGTTGTAGACTTAATAAAATCAGTCTTACACTACTTCTACAAACTGTCTTTGACCATCAGCAGTCTTGGTGGTTAGGAGTCTTTGACCATCAGCAGTGTTGGTGGTTAGGAGTCTTTGACCACCAGCAGTCTTGGTGGTTAGGAGATTGTTATTTATTTATTTATCCACTAGTGGTAGATGAGGGCGCTCACCAGCCACTCACTTGATGTAGTGCTGCTCTCAGGTGACTGCCATTTCCTTTCTTCCTTCTTTGTTCCCCTCCTTCCTCTTCTGTCATTCTTTCCTTCATTATTTCCTCTTCCTTCTGTCTGTGAGTGACTCAACACTGAGTGACAATGCAAATGGTTTCCTGTATGCCGGGAAACCATTTACTACATTGGTTGGTAACCATATAACCATCTTATGGCACCTGGTGGTTTAGTGGGTAATTAGGGCACTGCAGTCGGATTGATCCAGTGCAGGTTTATATCCAAGGGGTGGTTGGGGTTTATTGTTCACGAAATGCCACTCGGGGATAAGTGAGGCTGGTCACTGTCATCTTAAATGTCGGGACCGACTTGTCTTGCCCCGGGCTCATACACTCCTCATGGGACAACACAGGATTGTATGATGTATGTTTATATTTATCCTTTCACTTGATGTAGTGCTGTCTGCTTCTTCCTTCACCCTGATCATTCTTTTTCTGTGTCTGCACTCCTCTCTTTCTCTATTTCTTGTCACTTTTTTATGACTCTTCTTTCCTTTTCAGGTGGCTTTATATTGAGTGACTAACCTAATGGTTTCCTGTAAGCCAGGAAACCATTTACAGTGCTGGGTGGTAACCATATACAGTATATATAACCAACCCATGTGTGTTTTCTGCATGTCAACAAGTGGGGTGGCAGAGGGTTAGTGCCCCTTCCCGTAAAACCGCTAACTCAAAGCCAAACGGCCACCCCTTATGGGATTATGGCATCTGGCTATAGATCGATAGATAAATTTTTATTTGAAAGGATGTGAATTTAACCCCCAGGTTGTTGCAGGATTACTGTTGCAGTATAAGTTTCATTACCTTTTCTAAAGAGATTTTTTTTTTTTTTCCAAAACAGTATTTCGTTTTGATGTTTTCTTTAACCTAAAGTAAGGGCAGTGAAGTGGCAGAGGACAGGGTGATATAGATGCTGTTACTTTTGATTAGGGTGAAAGTGCTGTTTTTAACTCATCAAAAACACAATTCCTGCATCCTTCAGTCTGCCAGAATCTTCCTTAAGAGTATCATTTAATATTCAGCAATATACAACCTGGTTCATTGTCATATCACAGTATCTTTGGGGTTTCTTGCTTTTGGGACCTATCATAGGAAGATCATATTGCCTCCATTGAGAAGTCTGCTCTGGGGAGATTGGCTGTATTATGCTTACTCTGTGGCTTCTTTGCCCCTGCACAGCTGCTGAGTTTTCACAGAGGTTTTAGTCACCTGTGTGTGGAGGACAGTTCTCAGGTGGGGGGAAGGGGGCACTCCACATACAGCTCTTCTAAAGAGGGTGGAGTCAAAAACTTGTAGTCTTGTCAGCCCCCATCTTCTTACTGACCTCCTTCAACTTCTCTGTCATTGTTGCACTGTTGTATCATTATCTCTTTATTGCTGTATGTGTTATTCTAAATTGGAGAACTGGTAATTTAGCTTTAAAAGTAGGAATGGAACTTCAGTAGGCAGTTTACCTGGCCTGTTCCAGCTTCATTATCTTATACAAATCTTTGTTTGCAGTTAGCACGCCTTGGCTTCAAGGTGGTGTTAGTGAGTCGGAGTCCCTTCAAGCTTCAGAATGTGGCAGCTGAGATCAGTAAGTTCGCCTGTGGAACATTAAATTTGTAATTCTTTACTAGTATGGTTTCTGTTCATTTAACCCCATGAATCTGTTAATGTCCTTTTTATTTCATTCTTGATATTACCAGGTGATTTCAGTTAGTTTAGGAGACTTTCCAAACTGAAGATCACAACATCCACAGTAACTATGATAATGTGGCTTTGCTATTCTGCACTTAAACTAGTTCCTCCATTAGCACTGGTACAGTATTCACCTTGCCCACAACAATTAATGTGGTACTGTTATTCCTCTGATAGATCTTTTCCCCCATTGTTAACCCAGGTGCTCACCTTGCTTGCAGAATCGCAACATGGGGTGGATACTCGGATCATCGACGTGGACTTCACCCGCACGGATATATATGCCCGCCTGGAGGATGAGCTGAGTAGTCTGGATGTGGGCGTGTTGGTTAATAATGTTGGCATGAGTTATGACCATCCAGAGTTCTTCATTGACCTGCCGGAATGCTCTCAGTGAGTTCATATACTGTACTTTGTTCAGCTTAACATGGCACAGATTTTTAGTACAGTATGTCCTCATTTTTCGCTGTTTTGATGTTCCGCCAAAACGTCGCGAAACGTGAAACGTTGAAGTGTGAAGTTAAGAATCATTGGGAAAAATTGATGGGCGTTTCAGTGGGACAGCTACCTACCTTATCAAAGTACTAGAACACCAAACAGGCCCTCCAAAATTAAATGTGGAGTGTTTACTAGTTGCTTATACCTGAAATGACATTAGAACTGTTATAAAGAGCTGCAACACCAAAAATCCTTACCAGAAATAAAGTAAACATTGGCATGAGTGGCAGGTGAAGGTGTGTTGAGGGTGGATGGGCTAGTTACTAGGTGACATGGGCCTCTTTGGGGAAGCCCTATCACCTAAGCCGAAGCCCTCAAAGTCGAATTCTGGCTCCAGCAACTCCACTTCCTCTCTTTCCACTTCTCCTCCTTCATCCTCCTCTCCTGTCACGTCTAAGTCTTGCATAATGGCAGCCACATTCTGTGTCACATTAAAAAATCGTGTGATCTTGGCTCGTCTCTGCTCCAGTATGTTTCTGTTGTAGACTGCCATCACTTGAGACTTAAGATCATTCAAGGTGGATAGGATCTGGGTAGCCTCAGGCATAGTCCCGGTGTATGTCTTGAAGGTTGTTGCCATGTCGGTTATGGTGGACAGGCTGTGGGACAATTTCTGGGTGGTCATCTTCTGTGCAGTGTGCTTTGGCCTTTCATTCTCTTCACTAGAGTTCATCTCTTCCTCTGTTATGTCAACCACACCTGAGTCTAAGTCGTAGTGTGTCAAGTGATGTCTTACAGCCATTTCGTCCACCTCTGCTGTGTCTAGGCTTGTGCATCTGATCGCACTCTAAAAACTAACTCCATTAGGTGAATATTGATACAGTAAAAAACAGTGACACAAATAAAGGTTGAAGGGAAAAAAACACACACATTTGCTTTATTGTTATTTTGCGTGCACTCACCTGCTTGTTGAGAGGTTCCTTGTTCTTCCTTAGGGGTATGATGCAGCATAACAGTAACCAATGTTACCAATTTTCATTACAATAATGTATTTTCTTCCCCCGAATTGTTCTAACTAACACTTGGTTGGTTAACGTTGGTTACCTCTAAAAACTAACTCCATTAGATGATTATTGATAGTAAAAAAACCGTGGCACAAATAAAGGTTGAGGGGAAAAAACACACACACATTTACTTTATTGTTATTTTACCTGCACTCACCTGCTTGTTGAGAGGTTCCCTGTTTTTCCTTAGGGGTATGATGCAACATAACGGTAACCAACGTTACCGATTTTCATTACAATACTGTATATTCTTCCCCTGAATTGTTCTAACTAACACTTGGCTTGTTAACTCTAAAAACTAACTCCATTAGGTGGATATTGATATAGTAAAAAAACTGTGGCACAAATAAAGATTAAGGGAAAAAAACAGACACATTTACTTAATTGTTATTTTACATGCACTTACCTGTCTTTTGAGAGTTGCCTTGTTTTTTCTGAGTGTCCTTATGGTGCTGTCAGGAGCCCCAGTCAGGCAACGTATCTAAAGGGCTGTCAACCCCTCCTCAATGAGCTGCAAAATCCTCTGCTCCTCTGTCGCACAAGAAACACAGTGGTGAAGGGGTCTGTAGTACCACCGCTGTATTGATAGAAGGAAGGGTGGTCGCAAGATGGCCGCCAACAAATGAACGTCAGTATGCATCGTCTGCTAAGTGTTGGCTGCCAGCTGGAAGTGGCGACGAAGATTGGGAGAAAATGATGAAGTTTGCGACATGTTGGAAACTTTTTTCTTTCGCGAGAAATGAAGCGTCGAAGTAAAATTCGTCGAAATACGAGGACTTACTGTAATTTGAAATGGAATTTAGCACAGATTTTAGTCATTCTGAAACATAAATTGGCACAAATTTTAGTCATTTTGAAACTTATCTTGGCACAGATTATTTTTCCTCTTTGTAACATACCGAACAATTTTCCTGGCTCACTGGTAGAATTTCTGCATCCTTCCATAAAAGTACATGTATTCCTAATAGTATTTATTGATTAGCACTGTATTCTTGGAATTTTAGACCAGGTTAAAATAGTTTAGACCAGGTTAAAATAGAATGAAAAGCAAAATGAAAATGAATAGAGTATATTGATGAAGATGATGTGACTAGGTTCATCTAGATGTGAACCTAATCAGCCGTGCAAATCCTTCTACAGTGAGAGGTTTATCTTTTCTTAAGGGTATTCCCCAGTGAAGGATAAACTGGACAAAATGTGACTACACTTTTTTTTTTTTTTTTTTAAATCAAAGGGAAGATGCACTTGACAGGTTGGTAATAATTGGCTGAGTGCAACATGTTCAAATAACATTGTTACATTTGATTTAGTCAGTAAGTTTCAATTCACATTGCTAATAAATATTTGAAATACAGTGATGTTATTTGGACATGTTGCATTCAGCCAGTCATCACCAACCTGTCAAGTCCATCTTCACCTCGATAAAAAAAACTGAGTATAGTTTACAATACTTTCTTGATAGAAGCAGTTCATATGAATTGCTAAAATAAACTCTCATTCTTTCTCAAAGATGTGTTAGCAGAGACAGATAAGGTATTTCACATCTTATTATTATTATTTTTTTTATCATTAATACTTACACAGTCTGCTGCATTGATAAGCTGAAGATAAGTCAGAAGACAGGACATGATGCTGACACATTCATTTTGTGTGTGTGTGTGTGTGTGAGTATGAGAGAGAGAGAGAGAGAGAGAGGCTCCAGGTATAGGCTTGGTAATGCTATCCCTGAGGCTGAGCAGTCCTATGTGCCGCATGTCTTTTTATGTCATCACTTTGGCACTAGTACTTATGTCCATATTAAATACATGCTTGGACTGTCTCATTTAGTACTGCTGTGATGGTATTAGCAGGGAATTATTATTATATGGCAGTGGGTCTTGTGTTTATTTTACCATAGTTTTAATAATCAGACTATTCCCTACCCTAGCATGGGATCAGATCATCAGACTCAACTCGTCCCACACACCAGATCAGTTCTTTAACCACTTGGCCACCACCTTCCCTCAGGGTTTACATATTTTCCCACCGGAGCTTCAAATCGTATAGCCTACTAAGTTTTCTGTATGTTGACACACCTCAGCCAGTGATTATAAACGGAACAGGTATATTTTGACAAATCTTTACCCACAGCAGAAAGCAGTCCGTACTAACTCACAGCTGTGTGGTCATTGGCAAAGACTATATATTTACACAGCATACATGACACCTTACACTCATACACTGCTGCTGTACCGTACTGTCACATGTATCTTACATTCATAAATACAATACTGTAATCTCACTCATTCTCACCATTCTTCCACAAATGCATCTTTGTCTAGTACTGTATTGTCTCGCTGTAAGACAGGCTGCCACATCATACCCACCAACCTTTTTATTAAAATCTTCCATGTCCATCTGGTCTAAACCCAGGCTCTACACCCACAAGTCTGTAATATGTTTATGTCTACAACCACACTCACCTGCTTACCTCCCCTTTTTTTTTTTTAAATACATTCAGACTGATGATACATAGTAATTTTATGAGTAATGCCAGACTGTTATTTTCAGCCGAAGACAAGCCTGTTAGTGTGAAGGTGTCGGAAAGAATGACCGTTAATCCCTTCAGCTTGTGGTCATACTGTGCTCTGTAGTTTTTTAGATTTTTTTTTTTTCAACTGTTATGAGAAATGATTAGCTGTGGACAGGTTAATGGTTGAAATGTTTGCATTTATTTACTATATAAGTCTTGCCCTTTGATATGTAGATACAGTACTTCTCCTTAAGGAAGTGATGTACTGTATTTATTATTTTATTGTTCCTCAGTTTGGATATACTGTACATCATCCATGGTACTATACTGAGTTGTGTGAGTGTGTGTGTGTGTTTTACAGGACATGTGAGCGTCTAATCAACTGTAACATTCGTTCACTGACTGAGATGACGCGTATTGTGCTGCCCGGCATGGCGCAGCGGCGACGTGGCCTAGTGCTCAACTTGTCATCACTATCATCAACCATACCTGCACCTCTATTGGCTGTCTATGGTGCCACTAAGGTACATGTGCAGTTTGAATTTTGTATCCTTTTCTCAGATTTGCTCTGCTTATTACTCCTGCTACTCTCCAGCATGATCTTTGTCTTTTTTCTCAGTCACTTATCCTTGGTTCATTGGACAAAAAAATAAAATAGAAAAAGAAAATCAGAATACCGAAAGTTCCTTAGTTGACAGAGAAAATGGTGTGGACGCAAATTACTCTCAGAAATGATATGAGCAACACTTCGTATACGTGGTATATTCCAGTGGGTCTCTGTCTGGTTAAAATAAAAGTGATGTTAAGAATTGTCCTTTTTATTTTTATTAATACCTGCCCTAAGGTGGGAAAGGAGGTCTGGATGATGATGATGATTTTTTGGTTTATCATTACAGGCATACGTGTCAAGCTTGAGTGAGAGCCTCAGTGTGGAGTACAAGGGCAAAGGCGTCCTCATCCAGTGTCTCCTTCCAGGATATGTTGTCTCAAATATGTCAAAGGTACCCACACATTATACATTTTTTTTTTAAACGTGACTTAGTTTTGCCACCTCTTCATCAATGTAATATTACTATTCTTAACTTGGCCTAAAGTTGTCAACTCTGTACTCTTTTTACTCATAACTTGGCATAAAATTGCTGCCTTTTCAGCTTGAATGGTGAACTTTGGCAATAGATTAACACTAGATTATGGTGCTAGTCACAGAACTGCTGGAGAGAGGATCTAGGGCTGTAGCTTTATTTTTTGTCACTGAGCTATGTGAAATAAGCTGCAAAAATTTTAAAAAAATGTAGACTAAGTTAAGATGAAAAGGGTATAGCTTGTGTACTCTGTTTACTTTAACTTGGCCTAAAATTGCCATCTTTCCATCTTGAGGTGCTGAAGAAGAATGCCTTCATGTGGTGGGATTGATATAGGTGGGAGATCATGAATATGAAAATTATTATTATTATTATTATTGTTATTATTATTATTATTATTATTATTATATTATTATTATTATTATTATTATTATTATTATTATTCTCCATTGCTTCCTTCCTCTTGTTTTTCCTTACTTCATTCTTTCCTTGTCCTTCTGCCTACAGGTGATTTTACACTCCCTCTTTTGTCTTTCTTTCCATCATTCTTTCCTCTTCCTGTGGGTGACTCTACACTGAGTGACATGCCGAATGGTTTCCTCTGTACACAAGGAAACCATTTACTACGTTGGTTGGTAACCATATAACTAAATTATGGCACCTGGTGGTTTAGTGGGTAATTATGGCGCTCCAGTCGGATTGAGCTGGTGAAGGTTTATATCCAAGGAATGGTTGGGGTGTATTGTTCACGTAATGCCACTCAGGAATGAGTGAGGCTGGTCACTCTCACCTTAAATGTCAGGACCAACTTGCCCAGCCCCGGGCTCCTACGCTTCTCATGGGGCAACGTAGGATTGGATGATGGATGGATTATTATTATTATTATTTAGTGGTAGGCAGGGGCACTCACCATCCACTCACTCATTGTAGTGCTGCTCTTGTGGGACTGCCCTTTCCTCCCCTCTTTCCTTCCTTTCTTCCTTCCTCCTCTGTCTTTCTTTCCTTCATTCTTTCCTCTTCCTTCTATCTACATGTGACTCTACACTGAGTGACAAGCCAAATCGTTTCCTGTACACCAGGAAACCATTTACTATGCTAGGTGGTAACCGTATTTACTTGTAAGTGATTTTAATAATTTTATCATTTTAGACCACTGAAGATGACATTAGGGAAATGTCGAAATGTCTGGCAATAAAATCCATTATGTTCGTCACGACACTGTGTTTACTCTTCCTGCTGTAGGTGCTAACCACATACTCAGATTATGGCACCTGGTGGTTTAGTGGGTAATTAAGGTGCCCCAGTTGGTTTGGGCCTGTGTAGTTTTATATCCAAGGGGTTGTTGGGGTTCATTGCTCACATAATGCCACTCAGGGATGAGTGAGGCTGGTCACTCTCATCTTAAATGCCAGGACCAACTTGCCTAGCCCCGTGCTCGTACGCTTCTCTTGGGGCAACACAGGATTGGATGATGGATGTGTGGATTATTATCATTATTATTATTATTTTTATTATTATTACACTATTATCATCATCATTATTATTGTTGTTATTATTATTATCTTTATTATTTTTATTACTATTATTATTAATGAATAATGATTATAATATGAGTATTTTTACCATTCCTGCATAATAATGATGGCGATGATGATAATTATGAATATTATGAGGATAATGGTGAGGATTATAATGATGATGATGACAGCCTGCTTATCCCTAAACACTGAAACTTTTGGCCGCAGTTTCGTCGCCCGACCATAATGGTGCCGTCACCAACTGCATATGTGCGATCGGTGTTGCGGACTTCAGGCGTAGAGAGTCATACGGCAGGGTACTACATGCACAAGATTCAGGTGGGGTATATTATGGTGTTGGGAAAGTAATTGATGAAAGCAAACCAACATTTAGGCTCATAATATGAAAACTTATAGTAATAGATGGGTAGCTACTATTGATTGTTGGAGATACTAGCATGAGTTTTTTTTTTTTATGTGTCTGACTCTGGGCATAGGCTTCACAGCCTGCTATCAAGGCCCAGCAGTCCTCCTACCCTCCTACACCTCCACATGTCACCACTTCGGCACTAACACCCACCATCCATATTGAATACAGGCTAGGGCTGTCTCATACAGGACTGGTGTACTGGTATTAGCGGGGGTACTTTTATGACATGTCGGCGGGTCTTCTGGTAGATCAGAAAAGTTTGCTTTTATGAAATTCAAATCCTTAAACTGTTCCCTGCCCCAGCCAAGATTCGAACCTGGGTCCATCAGGACTGCAGGCCACCTCTCTACCGATTCAGCCACCACCTCAAGTGTAGTTACAAACATGATAACTTGCTGCAGAATAATCAGTCTGAAGCAGAGCACATTCAGCAAGAAATACAATCACTGATGTTTCTTCTGAATGACAACAAAGACCAAGCTGTGACAGTGTAAGCAGCATACCATATAGTTTGTTTTCACATGTGTAGTGTTTACATGCTTCACAAATAAAAACTAGAAAGCACTCGGAGAGCGCATACATCTGCCAGTGCTATTACCGTTAAAAAGGATCTGGATCTGCGGAGATATTTTGTGGAACACATAGGATCCAGATTGATGCACAAATATAATTAATTGTTCCTTGACCCATGGCCCACTTTTCCACAAAATTTTATTGAAATTCACTGAGAACTTTTGGAGATACTATATATAGGATCTGGATCCTCTTTCAAATTTAATCAGTTTTTTCATGGTCCATGGCCCATCCTTCCAGAAAATTTCTTTGAAATTCATTGAGAACTTTTTGAGGTATTGTGTGGACAAACAGACAAACATAGGTAAATATATAACCTTCTCGAACTTCGTTGGCAGAGGTAAGAAAATGGGGGTCTTGTCCACACAATTTCATGGTCTTAGTTTTTATTTCATGCCTTAATTTTCATTTTGTCTGCTAAGGAATTCCAGCTAAACTTAATACAGTTTCTGTTTCCGCCAGACCTCTTTCATTGATCTAGTCAGGGCATATCTCCTCCACTAATTTTATTTGTATCTTCTAGGTAAATAAAAATTGTCTGACCTAATAATTATTAATTTCTTAACACTCCACTTCCTTCAGATCTGTTTCTTCAAAATAGCTAAGGCATATTTCTCCAAATAAGTTTCATTTTATCTCTCTAGGCAATAAAGACTGACTAACCAACAGTGATTAGGTATGTTTTGACTCTCATTCTATTTGCTTCAGACTCGTTTCATGGAGCAAGTGAACATGTATCTCCTCACTTAATTTGTACGTTTATTAGCTAAAGAAATTAAACTTGACTTGCATTAAAGTGATAAGTTATTTCATGATACATGTTTAACTTCCATAAGATTTGTTTTATTGAGCTAGTCAAAGAGTTTCTCCCTAGATGATATGACAGATATCTAAGGAAATAAAAACTGACTAGAAATGTTAGTTTTTAAAATCACCAATGTCATTCAGAATGGTATTGTTTAATTTAATTCTTTCCAGTGTTTCCAGACACTTGTTTCTTTTCCCTCACATCTGTTTCATTAAGCTAGCCAAGGCATATATCTGCAACTACTTGTACTTTTATTTGCTAAGGAAGTCAAATTGAGTAGCATGGAGAGCTGCCAATATGTGACCATGACCGACATGCACAAAAAATAAAATGATTATTTTCAAACACTTTTTCCATTTCAGATCTTTTCATCAAGCTAGCAAAGGCATACCTCCCCAGTCAGTTTTACATTTATCTGCTTGGGAAATTAAAACTGATGTAGACCTGCATTCTTGTTGGTTGGGGAAGCTCCCTAAATCTTTCCATAAGTGACTTGTTTTGTTTTATAGCTCGCTGTCCTTTTATGTGTCGCATTAATCCTTTCAGTTTCACCATGCCCTTCACAGATAATGTACAAATAGATATTAACCACCAATAACCAGAAATAAATTGCTAAGGAAGAGGTGTTAGTGAGTTTCCTTAATTAGTGAGAATGCAGGTCTTAATGATTATTTGCTGCCTAACACTCCTTCCATTTCAGATCTACTTCATTGAGCTAGCCAAGGCCTACCTCCCCGGCTGGGTGTTGCAAAGCATCGTCTTTCATCAGCTCAGTTCCTTCCGCTTCCGAGCCCTTCGCAAGAAGCAGAAGGAGAACAAGGCAGAGTGATGACTAGGCAAGGGTATCGGTGTCAAATATGCACACTGACCTTGGACCCTGTAGTATAAGAGGCTGCACACCTCATATATGTATTTTGTCCTTTGAATCTTTGTTTATGGACATTTTGCCCCCCTGAATCTTTGTTTTTGGACATAAACATTTTGTCCTCTAAATCCTCCTTAATGGACACAACACATTTTGTCCATTTGAAACTTCCTTCATGGACACCTTATAATGTTTTCTCCCATAGATCTTTGTTTTTAAACGCCTCATATATTTTCCCTTGATTGTTCCTCCTCAGACACCATATTCATTTTGTCCCATGAATCTTCCCTTTTGGACACAACATGTACATTGACCTTGGTGACCTTTAATCTACCATTCCTGTTTTTAATTTTTTTGATATACAGCACAAATATTGACAAAATCTCAAGTATATAGAGCTTAAATGAGAGAGTTGTTCAGTCTCTTGTACTACAGGGTCTTCAGGAGAGAGGGTGGAGGTGATCTGGGAGTGAATGACTACTATAGGAGCTGGCGAAAAGGGAGGATGACGTTTGGGTGTAAGTTGTGTGAGTGTGTGTGTGTAAGTGAGTAGTTGTATTCATGGGTGTAATGTGTTGTGTGTGTGTGTATAAGTTTAGCTGTGTCTGTATATGTAAGTTTCATGTGTGGGTGGGTATTATGTGTGGTATGTGTAGTTATATGTATGGGTGGAAGTTTATGGTTGTGTTTGTAGATTTAAGTATTATTAGTTTTATGGTTGTAAGATAGTTTTGTGTGGATGGAAGTGTTGTGTGTTTATGTAGATTGTGTGTAGGAGCGTAAGTCTGTGTGCATATGGATGTGTGTTGGTTTAAGTGTAATATATGTAGGTGTAAAGTCTAGTTTTGTGTAAGTCTGGTTGAATGATTTGACATGTACTATGAGCGTAGTTCAGTTAGTGTAAGTTTTCCTCCCTTGTAAAGCCCCCTATTGTTGCGTAGTCAAAATACAAGTCCCAGATACAAAGTCAGCAGTTCATTTATACACCAGGAAATAAGTGTCATATTTTGTCCCTTTGAAGGTTTTGTAACACCGCTTGATGGTTTATTGTGCATGTTTCATATTTTTATCCATGCATGGTGGACAGCAGAAGTTTACTTAATTTCCATGTAGCCTACTACTGTTACATCTCTCTGTCTGTCTCTTTTTCTGTCTGTATTTAATCTTTCTATTGCCAGATGATTTAATCCCCTAAAGGATGGCCACAATCAGTGTCTGCATTGTTCTGATTTGTGCAAGAAATTAATTCAAAGTCAGTGAATACTAGTACTGTATATGGTTAGCTACTTGAAGTACGTCTGTTAGCTGTTTGCCACGCTTGTGGTCTAGGTCACAAGCCTATATCATATAGAGAATTATTAAGTGAATTTTTGCTGTTGACTGTACATTAAGGCAAACTATTTTGATGGAAACATAAACATAGCATAAAGGAGAATACCAAAATGTAAAATGAATAATTAACTGCTAAGGAGTTGGTGTTATGAAGCCTTGTATGCCACCCAGAATGCAACCCCAACATATATATTGTAGGGGTTAAAATGATGATGATGACGACAACTGGGTGCAGAGGCGAGGGGTGTGAATGTTGAGGGTAGGGTTGCAAGAGGCAGACCAAAAAAGACCTAGGACAAGGTCAGTGTGACATCAGGGATAATAGGGAAGCTGCTAGAGATCAAGCAGTGTGGAGAGCCACCGTTTGGTGATAAAGCCAACACGTACAAGCATATTGGATCCTTTATAAGTGAAATGAACAAAATGATGTATAAATGAACTGTTGACTTATAATGTGCCTCTTCATGCGTCAGGAACAAGCAGGCCTCGAGTATGAGGCGCTGCGTGTGTACTTTTACATTCCACAACTTTATTTGAGTAAGTTGAAGGCTTTAGTTTTAAGTCTTGGTGCTAGATCAACACCCAGACAAATTTCTTACCTGTAGATTCTGTGTGATGTCCTTTTTAATATATTCTTGCTGCCTCTAAATAATTTTATTTAACTTAGTAAGATTGATGGCAATGTTGGTAGAGTCTGTGTGAGACCTCATGTGGTATAGAGGAGAGTAGAATAGTATATTGGTGAAAGAGTTGTAAGAGGGAGAGGAGTGTTTAAGATTGAGAAAGATGGTCAAGGATAAGGGAACCTGGAGGAGTTTCTGTTGCAGCCATCCCTTGTTTGGGGGTTCCCATCTGTGCAGGGCATCAGAGATTTTTTTTTTTTTTTTTGCAAAGTTGTGGTTACGTAAACTTCAATGGACAGGAGTTTATTTTTATCTTGATACTGAAGTTATATATTAAGGCTATATCTAACCCCTGCGCTTTGAAAAATCCATCCTGAATCTGAATAAAGTAATCATTTATTGGCAAGAATAAAATGAAAAGGACATCCCTAGACTCAGTAGGTTGAATATATTAAGTTAAAGTTAATAATATATACAGTGGAGAGATGTGGAGAGAGGGAGAAGTGATGGGAGTGAGGGAGGTAATGAAAGGAGGAGCGATACGAGGAAGACAAGTGGAGTTTGAACATTTACTGGTACAAGAGTAAAACCTCACTATGTACGTTGCAATACTTGGAGGGGAAAAAAAACAGTGTGACAGAAACAAGTGCGTATTGGATTTTTTCTAGATTATGTCTGATCCATTGTGACAAATGGGTATGCTGGGTGGGAGGGAGACTCAGGAAAACATAGCGGTTTCTTTAATTTCTGTAACGTTTTGGGCTAAACACTCGAAAGAGCATTTTGAGTTGCATGGAACATCTCTTGTAAAAATGTTTGGGGTTACACAGAACTTGTTGGAAAATGGGTTCATTGTTGCATGAAATTTTGGAGAAATTAACCCCTTCAGTCTGATGTGTATTCTGTTATTTTTGCTCTCTCCAGGCAATTTTATTCTGCTTTGGAGAGACCCGTCAAAATGGAGGAAGTACAGTAGGTAATAGCTTATTAAAGTTGAATAGTATTTGAGACCAAGTAGCCTGGCCTCAGCCCCCTATACTCCTGTTTGTATGGGAGAAAATGGGATTGGATGATGATGATGATGAATAAATTGCTTAGTGTTTGCAAAAATGAATTTGAACAGTACATCACCAGATTGAAGGAGTTAAAGAATACAAGCTCTGTTCTCTGTCTATCCCACCTGATTTTCAGGATTATATGTGGAAAAAGTCCAATGCAGTCATGACAGCGAGACATTGTAACGTAAATTTTGTACATGTACTGTATATGATTCTGCAAACAGTTACAGTAAATCCTTGTTATAAGCTGCCTTTTTTTATTTATTTATTTTCTTTTTTTGTTATATCTACAGTGAAATGCAAAAATGCTTACTAAAGTTCCGGTGGTTATTTTAAATCTGGGGTAAGATTTATTGTAATGTAGACCTACTGTATTTATGGTCAGTTTGTTTTTGATGGGAGAACCAGAGAAGTGGGAAGACTTAGTACTTTTCTCTCCTTATTCCTTCTGCAGAGAATAGCTATAATGTACAATAATTATGCTCATAAATAAGACAGAACCAATGATAATTTTTTCTCATAACTAAGACTTCTTTTTGTATGAGGAACAGGAGATATAAGAAGACCCAGCAATTATTTCACCTTGTCCTTCCTATAAAAAAAATCTGTGTTACTGCAGGGAATTGATTGCAAATGTACTCATGAATCCCTCCCCTAATTTGCCACTCACCCCCAGTTTATAGTATAATTTTATGGAGAAAGATGATATTTCGCACTCTCCTTTCCTTGTCCTTTGTATGAAAACAAATCCTGGTTGTGAGAGCAAGTTGATTGTAAATATGTTTGAGCCTCTTACCCCTGATTTGCCATACTGTATCCCACAATTTACCGTTCAGTTTATATGGGAAAAGATGTGATATGTTCTGACACATCCCTGCCTTATAACGAGGAATGCCTGTATATAGTAAATAACGCTGAGAGAAGTGCGCTGCTTGTTAATGAAGCTTATTAATCTTGTTAACCAAAAAGTGTACATTTAAGCATTCATCCAGTTTTTTTTATTTTTTTTTTATTTTTATTTTTTTTTTTTAATAGAGTGAATCTGATATGAGGCATTGAGAAAAACAAGGGCAAACTCATCAACTAAACATTAATGTGTTTTTTCCATCACTTTTTAAAATCACTTTTCCATGATTGTTTTTTTTTGGGGGGAGAGCAAGATATGGTTTGGTTAATTTATGTAGGTGGGGGCTCACCATATACTCACTCGATATAGTGCTGCTCTCGGGTGTCTGCCCTTTCCTCTCCTCCATCCTTCTTTCCTTCAATCCTCTTCTGTCTTTCTTTCCTTCATTCTTTCCCTGTCCTTCTGCCTATGGGTGACTTTACACTCCCTCTTCTGTCTTTCTTGCCTTCATTCTTTCCTCGTCCTTCTGCCTGTGGGTGACTTTACACTGAGTGACAAGCCAAATAGTTTCCTGTACCCCAGGAAACCATTTTCTACACTGAGTGGTAACCATATAACTAAATTTTGGCGCCTGGGGGTTTAGTGGGTAATTACGGCGCTCCAATCGGATTGAGCCGGTGAAGGTTTATATCCAAGGGGTGGTTGGAGTTTATTGCTCACGTAATACCATTCAGGGATGAGTGAGGCTGGTCACTGTTATCTTAAATGTCAGGACCAACTTGCCTGGCCCCGGGCTCCTACGCTCCTCTGTGGGGCGACATAGGATTGGATAATGAATGAATGAATGAATAATTTATCTTTACCATAATGAGAAGCCA
The DNA here is from genome assembly GCA_018397915.1 of Birgus latro. Classification (NCBI taxonomy): domain Eukaryota; kingdom Metazoa; phylum Arthropoda; class Malacostraca; order Decapoda; family Coenobitidae; genus Birgus; species Birgus latro. Next base: position 51,215 of record JAGKTI010001980.1, on the reverse strand, counting down.
CTTTTAATCTAATTGTCTACTGATAATTAACAATGACTCACATGCTTTATTGAAAATCTACACTGAATTAAATGCTCCAAATCCTGTGGGCACTAAATGCACATAAACTTCATACCTTATTTGCTCAAAGTTTGATTTTGGCTAGTTTGCCCTTGCATTTCTCAGTGCATCATATAAGAAAGTCTGATAAAAATAACCCCTTTAATTCAGTGACTCAATTTTATGTTTATTCTTGCTTCATCCAGAATGTTTTGTTGTGCTTCAGAGAGACTGTTTGTAATGAATATTTATAAACTGTCTTGGTCCCTGATGTACTGATTCTTTGTTAGGTAGTTTACCTCCCCCAAGTCATTGTTTTATAACCAGTGATGATGATGATGAAATTGTTCCTCTTATGAGGCATTCATCATGGCCCATGGAGACCTTCATTGTGCCTTATTTGAGGTCTGCAGCATGGCAAGGGTTAGACCCTCTGCTACCTGAAGTTGATGGCATTGGTATAACCAAGTGACTCCACTGCCTGGTTTCACAAATGTCCCTCAACTTGTTCTCTATCCCCCTAAAAAGAGGATGGTAGTTTGCAGAAGGATAACTTCAGCCTGCAGTCCACTCTGTTTACACTCAGTTGGGCCTGAGGTTGCAACTACTACCTTATGTCTCTTAAAGCAAAATACGATCATCTGAAGGAAGCAAGACATACAGTGTCCTGTGAGGTATATGAGAAACTTCAGGAGGTTATTTGAGGGCAGAGTTTGAGTAAAAATTGCTGTAGCAACATAGGTATAATTTCCAGCCATTGTGAGCTACAGTTCTTAATGACCTTGTTAGTGAAAATAGTCATCTTCATAATTAACCAATAAAGTCATCAGTAAGTTTAGCTCCATAAGAGTTGAGAATTGGACCCATGTTTATATAGGAAGTTAACTCAAAATTAGCCGTAAAATAATACTGAAAATTAGCTCTAAAAATCTCTTGGATCTTCCTCAAAATCATGGTACACCTTACAAAAAAGAAAAAAATTGTTGGACTGAAGGGGTTATTGTCTGATATAGTGAGGTTTTACTGTACTTTTCTCACCAAGATTCACAAGTGTGTCCTCATGTTTTCTCAGCCTGATAGGTTGATGATCAGTGAGTATTAATATTAAGTTCAGTGTCTGATATGCCTCTGTTTGATATAAAATTTCTTTGCTGTAGTTGTGTAGTTTGGTATTCCACCTTTAAATGTTATTCTGTCAATATGCAGTTTTATTTCTACAGTTTCTTTTTCTGTTGATAGGTAGTAGATGGATGGATGGTACCAACCATGGAAGGTACCTTTAGGAGAGTGAAAATTGTCTACAAGCTTTGTAACTAGCCACACAAGCATCACCCTTAGGCAGGAAGTTCAACCTTGATGAATAGCTGAAGTTCAAGCTGAGACTCGCATTGTTACAGATATTATTACACATCTGAGATATCCTTTTTCCTATCGGCTTCCAGCACCTTTCGGTAAGTAAGTTGATGGTTTTAGTACAGTACTTGGTTTAGCTGCCATTCTGGAAATAACATTGTACCATGGGAAACCTCAATATGGGGATTCTTCATTTGTGATAAGTGGGTTCATAAGAGATGTAGTTGTATTAGAGGTTGGCTGAAAAATGTTGATTTTGTGTGTGCATTGTGTAACGAACATACAAAAGCAGAGAGGCATGAAAGGATTAATCTTGCTGGAGAGTCTCCTGAGTGTGTGGAGGAGTTTTGTTATTTGGAGGGACATGTGCACTGGAGGTGGAGCTGTATGCAGCTCTGTAGCAAGGGTAAGGAGTGTTTGGAATATGTTCAGGGAGTTGCTGCCTCTCCTGACATCGAGAAGCTCTCCCTCCATGCTAAGGGGCCCTTGTGTGTAGCATGCTGTATGGTAGTGAGACTTGGGCAGTAGAGGAGAAGGGTATTCACAGGCTCAATCATACAGAGATGAGAATAGTTAGGTGGATCTATAATCCATGCTTGAAAGACAGACCTAGGGGGGTGGGGTCAGGACTATGAATGGAGAGTTGAGAGGAAGGATGGGATTTGAATGTATTAGCACTGTGATGGTTTGGGTATATAGAGAAGACTGAAGATGACAACTGGATACAGTGGGTGAGAGAGGTGAACATTGAAAGTAGAGTTGCAAGAGGTACACCGAAAAAGACTTGAGATAAGGGACTGAATGGAGAGGCTTATTGAGATGGACCAGCGTGGAAAACACCATTTGGTGACCAAGGCCGACGCATGCAAGCATGTTGGAGCCTTTAAATGAAACAAAAATTGTGGCATAATTTTTATGTAGGGAGTGTATGTATGCTCTGTCTTGTCATCTGCTGCCTGGTCCATCTCTTTAACTCTTCACTTATGTGAATCTGATGTCCTTCTCACAATTCCTAGTTGGGAAAGACATCTCATATTGAAAGAGTTTATTAAGAATACAGTGTATCTAATCCCTGTTGTCTGAATAGTCTGTCCTAAGCTGAATACGAGTATTAGATGTTGGTAAAAATAAAATGCAAGAAAGACTTCCCCTGGCTCATTGAGTTAACTTTAAGATGCCCCTCTAAAGCTGAGGGAATAAAAATCAGCCAAGAGTCCAGAATAAAATAGAAAAATCATTGTAGGGAATCCTTTAAACTTTTCCTAACATTCACTGAGAGGTCTGCATTAACCCATTCAGCTTGAGTATCTTTTATTTATTTTTTGTATACCTCAGACTGTTATATGATGTTTAGAAGGTCGTACAAACCCTCTGTTCTTACTCACTGGTGAAGTTATACAGATTCAGTTTTATTTTTCCCAGTGGACCCTATCTCACTTTGTCCTTAGCTGGGAAAAGTATTCATGGTGATAGAAAACATCTCATAACGAAGAGGCCGTAATCCTAATCTCGGCCTTAAATTATACCACCTGCCTACCTTTCTGAAGGCAGTAGTGAAAAGTGGAATGGCGTACAAGTGTGTTAGATAACCTGACCTGACATAACTGAACCACCAAACAAAACCGCTAAATTCTAGCTCCGTAATCCTAACCACCGTTGGGACCCCTCTCAAGTATTAAAGTATCAGGTTTTAGAACTATTTCCTACCATTGGACTGATTCGGAGACGTTGTTTATCAGATTCAGCATATCATTTTCGCAATGTATCACACGAGAGAGTAAACATAAAACAGATGACGGCAAACTTGCGTTCCTCCGGCATACCAATCAAACGATTTCTCTCCCAGAGAGCGCCTCCACAGCATACCAACCCTTCCGTAGTCTCTCTCTGGGAAGAGGCTGTTCGGCCTGGGTTTAAAGGTACCAAACTGCGAAGAGCCTCTTCACAAAGATTTTTTGCGGGAAGAGGAAGAGATTGTTTAATACTACCAGAGGAAGAGATTGTTTAATAATTCTCTAGGGTGAACAAAGTAGAAGGTAGCATGAGTAGACTTTTTTTTTTAAATTGTTTTGTGGTTGTGAGAGGCTTATTATCAAGTGTAAACAAATACCATCATCTTTGATTTTCCATGTAGCAAGGGTCAGAGGGGCTGACCTGATAGCACTCCTCCACACTATTTAGTTCTGCACCAGCTCTAACAGTGCCACTGAGTCAAGGTCAGTATACTTCACCTTATTTATTTTTAAATTTAGATCCTTTATTTACAATTCAGTATAAGTCCCAACACTTTGGAGAACATTGTCACCGAAGGCCAAGAAAAAAGGGTACATGTTGGTCCCATATCATTGCCCTGTTCCCCTCTAATTCTACACCCCCTCACCTGACTGCCCTGGTCCTTCCTCTTAACATATCCAATCTGTCTCCTTTCTACTCCCTTTCTTGATGCTCTCCTTTCTATTGTCTGGTCATTCCTGAGGATATCCCAACACCTAGCATTACTCCACATATCCATTGATTCATTCTCATGTCTTTTGTTCGCATTTCACCATTTCCTCCTCATGCCATTTTATTCATGTCTCACAATACCCTCTTCTTTCTCACCCTATGTTTCACTGCCATACAGTAAATGCAAATAACAAATCCTTTCATTTTGCTGAAGAGAGAACATAGTTCTATGTATCTGTCTCTTGCCAATTACATCAGTCTCATAAGGGGTGGCCACAAGCAGATCACCTCCATCCTCCATTCCACCCTGTCTTGTGCCATCAGGCTGCTCTTTTTCCAGCTGTCACCCTTCTCCCTCATCTCTCTCCACCCTGTCCCTGTATCACATCCTTGGTCTCCCCCTCCACCTTACTCACATACACTCCTTTTCAGTCTCTCATTATCCAACCTCTCCACATGGCCAAACCATCTTAAGTATTTCTGATGCTTTCAGTCACATCTACGTAAGCACCACAACTTTCAGAATGGCTTATTTTTATTATTGTACAGGTGGGCAGAGACAATCATTACTCAGGTCTGGTAGATACAAAAACAAACACTATGATGGCTATTGTTTCCAAAGGGCTGGTAAATCCACATTGACACATTTATTACCTCAAACAGGAAATGCCTCTCATATCCCATGCATAACCAACACTGTTGGATATGCAGGGGTACCAACAGTTTCTAAGTCCCCTGCCTGTTATTCCAAAGCCATCGTCATTTCTGTTACGTTGTTTAGCACAACATCTTGACGATACTTTTCTGTACACCTTCGGTTAGGTGACTACATTTTGGCAGTTCAAAAATAATGTCTCTTCACTTCTGTTGTCATGTGAAGGGGAATTAAGAAGAGCGGTATACCAATCTAATTTTATTAACATCAGAACAACACTTAAGCATTAATACATTTTACAGTACCATATAAGACACTAAAATGGTAGTAACAGCATTATCTATTTGAAATTAAAACCTGTCTGAGAGGGAATGTAATATCCCGTAATTTTATTCCTTTAAAATTATATTCCGTTCTTGAGAAACGTACAGCATAAAATCTTCACATACTCAGTGAATACAATACATCTTCAGATATTACAATACTGTAATGGAAAAACACATGCTGGCTGAACGTACAGTCACAAATTAGTGCTATTTTGTACAGATAAACTTCAAATTGCCTTAAAACCATATGAACATCACAGGCTCAAACTGTCCACAAGAATGAACACATTATACACACAACTGGTGGGCAATATTGTAGAGAATACAGAAGCATTTAACAGCTGAAGTACCATAAAACAGAAAAAGCTGCATATACTATGACACCATTCATTATACAACATAATAAGAGTAAAACTAGTATTTCAGAGTACATTGTTTAACAGGGCCTAGCAAATGCTAAAATATAATTAGGCAGCATTATAGGAACTGAATTGAAAAAATAAAAAATTCATTAGTATGTTACTGATCCCTTTTATCATTCATCACTCCCTATTATTCTTCAGTCTGTATGTTTCATCCCTCCCCCCTTTCATTATTCTTCAGTCTTTATTCCTGTCTCTCCCTCCTAATAATTTTTCAATCTTTACTGTGGCTGAGGGAGGCCAGCAGTTATCTCGCTCTCAATGCCGCAGTGATCAGAGCCACGGAGGATCTTGAAGAGACCATGATCACCCCAGTCAGTGTTCCAGGAGTTAGCACAGAGCCAATAGGGTGTATCATTCTCCACTCCCCATCCTAGGATTCTGATAGCATGACCTCCCAGTGCCAAGCCATGACGATGCTGGTACACTCCGGACTTGTAGTGAAGGAAATCGACGTACACTGTGAATGCTCCTTCCACAGGTCCATTCTTCATGATCTCGTATTTGATCTGGTCCTCGTCCTTTGGAATGGAGTAGGCCTTTGAGCCTCTGTGCAAGTCGCGGTTGTAGTCCACTGCATACCCAGCCTCACATGTTTTCACACATCTTGGGGTACTACCTCCCTCAGTACACTTGGGTCGCTCTCCCTTGACGTGGTGCTCGCATGGGGCAATGAGGTACGGCTGACACCCCTGGCTGGAATTGTATGCCCCACCAGACACCAAGCCTGTGTTCACCCAGTATGTGAAGGCAGACCCGGGAAATCCACCATTGCAGCCAAAGCCACAGCTGTGACAACATGACACCAGGTTTTCAGCAGAGTAGTGGAAGTTCTGTTGGCCCTTGCTGTGGATGCACACCCTGTCACTCATCGCCTCAACTGCTCCAAAAGCCTGTAAAACAGAACTTGTTTAATATTATGTACATTCTACTACATTACTATTAGAGTATTTAAAACAGTAATATATGAGTAAAGCCTGTTAAACAGGACTTGTCACAGTGTGCTGACTCTAATCTGATAAAAATCAACCCAAGGAAGGCTGCACATGTTAACATTTCTAAACATAAACATTATCTCACCCAGCATGAACCACATGATCCCTGGTCCCTGATCTCATTGATGGTGGGACACATGGGCCACTCCTTGCGTGAATCAAACTCGTCAGGGAGCCTGAACTCTGCTGGTATGGCATGCTGGGTGGCGGGTGGGAGGTGCAGCTTGGAGTCCGGATGAACCCCCATCAGCCGCTGGACGTACCTCATCGACAAGTTTTCATTGAAGTTGCGACCAGCCTGGGGTAAGGTGAGACTTAATGTTGGTTGGGAGTTTGTTTTCCTCATTAGCTAAGACTGCTACCAAGAACCCATAAATGATATAACTTAACCAAATATGAATATGGTAAAATCATCATCATCATCCAAACCGCTTTTGATACGCCATAACTAAGATTGAACAAGTTATCATCCAGACCTCTTTTGATACACCTGAACCAAAACTGAAACAAGCTGAAGCCAGACCTCTTTTGATACACCTGAACCAAAACTGAAACAAGCTGAAGCCATCATAATACAGTAAAACCTCGATATAACGGACTTCAACAGACCGGAATTCGCTTTTATCGGACTCGAGAAGCTACCAGACTAATTTCCTATACAGTATATCAAAAAAATTCCGATAAAGCCAGAAGCAGTCTGAACTGTCTGACCATTTCAGCTATGTTCACCACAATAAGGTAAATAAAAGACATGTTTATCAGTGTGCAGTACAGTATTATTATACAGTAAAACCTCGATATAATGGACTTCAGTAGACCGGAATTCACTTTTATCGGACTCGAGGAGCTACCGGACTAAACTCCTATATATCGGAAAAAGTCCGATATAGCCAGAAAGCATCTGGACTGCCTGACAACTTCAGCTTTGTTCACCACAATAAGACAAGTAAAAGACATGTATTTCAGTGCACAGTACAGTATTATTATACCATTTGATTAATGTAGTGAAGGTATAACACAGTACAATACTGCAATGGTGGTGAAAACCACTGATGCAATCCGGACTAATGTCTGATATATCAGAAAAAGTCCGGATTAGCAGGGGTAAGTCCAGATGTCGCTTTTATCGGAAAATCGCATATTTCGGACTGGTCTGAGCCCCAATTAGTCCGTTATAGTGAGGTCTTACTGTATATATTATAGCATTTGATTAATGTAGTGAAGTTATAAACACAGTACACTACCACAATGGTAGTCAAAGCAGTTTAAAAACCATTCATGTGATCTGGACTAATGTCTGATATCTCGGAAAAGTCTGGATTAGCAGGGGGAAGTCCGGATGTCGCTTTTATCGGAATTTCGCATTTTTTGGAATGGTTTGGGCCCCAATTAGTCTGTTATAGTGAGGTCTTGCTGTAATTCTGTAATGTGTGATGCAGGATGACTATCCCTAACAACCAAAGCTGTTCCTTAAATGCCCTTCAAAATTCAGGGGGTTGCATTCCACCAAGCAATTTAACCCTCCCACAATGTATTTTTCCATCCTGTTCTTGCTAATTACAGGTGATTTTTTTTTTTTTAAGATTTTTGAGCTGCACAGGTTAAATAATTATATCCTTCATTAAACACCTTGAAGATATTTCCTAAGTTTAATAATATAGTCTGTACAGAGCAAGAATAAAATGAAAAGGTTCATTATCAAACTGAATGGGTTAAGATAAGTGCAAGACCCACTACCCGATTCTGTTCATCATTTTATTACCTCCTTTCTCCCCATCTGCCCCCCTCACCTTCCATGTCATGTTCTCTTCATTCTGCAGAAGATGGATAAACTCCTCTGACAGTGGCGCCTCCTCACCCGCCACCGCCACCACCACCACTGCTAACAATAGGATATGCGCCTTCATCCTGTGGTAAGAGATTTATGATGGTTGTGTTTAAGTGTTTAGTTCTGCTTGAGTATTACCAATGCTGGTTCTGGGTACATGTGATAATATTAACTGCTTAAGGCCCCTCTCTGTCTCTAAGCACCCCCTCCCCAGAAGATGTAAAATTATAGTTTCAGCTTAAAACAGAATTACAATATTTTGATCCATTTTTTTTGGTATTTTAGACAATTCTAGGGTACTTTTCATCAATGGCATTTTTGTCGCAAATTGCTTTCATTTTACTCTTGAAGATAACCTAACCTAACCTAACCTTCACGAGTAAAATAATTTGCAACGATAATGCCACATAAGAAAAGTATATATATATATATATACACATACTATTTTCTTAACTACAAACCAAGGTCAACTGGGAAAAATAATTATGGACTGGTGCCTTTAAAAATATCTACTGAAATGTAAGCCATGCATTATGCTAAGTGTAGCCCTACCTCATTCTCCTTGTGATTTTTGTCAACACCAACCCACTTATCCCAACACAATCACAACCTTAACACTCCCTACATTTTGGTAAATAGCAGAAGCTATGACTGGAATCCAAACTGTTTCAGGCATTTTCTGTTTAAATTTCATCATTTGGTGATGTTTTTCTTCTACATTCCCATAGCCCATTAACTCCTCCCCTTTGAGGTCATTAATAACCCCAAGGGGGCATTAATAACCCCAAGGGTCATTTGTGATGGAAGTGTAAGAAAGGAAAACTGTTAGAAAACGGTGAAATGGAAACGTAAAACATTTCGCAATATTTCAGTTCCAGTTGTGACTTGATAATATCTTTTTTTTATGGGGGGGGGGTAGGCACAAGTGTTAGGTCAACTAAGGACGGGAAAAACACAAATATCCTTGCATAATGTTTGTTAATCTATTTATTCTTTACATGTGTGTATGGGTTGATATTCTAATTATTATATTAATAAACATTAACTAGTATTAGTGTGCAAGTGAACTCCAAAATGCAAGTCAGCCTAATTACTTCCTGCGCATCTGTCAAACGATCAAACTGTTTAGAATACCAAATATAACGGTACCACAAACACTGCCAACCCGTTCCATACCGGTAAAAGCAACTCCCTTAATACCCTATAATAATAACACAGCAAAAATAACTTAGGAAGAGAAATAGCAGAATGGAACCCAGTGCCGCTTACCTTCTCCCACTGGCTTGTGCTGTCCACTGAGGATTACTTCGGCGCGACCTTTGTTAAATTACTCAAAACGTTTGGCTTAGATTAGCGACATTATTAACAAATACCGCTTTATTAAGTGGCCAGCACATATGTAAATGATAGCAATGTTATTAAGTCATACTACTGCGTCATAATAGACAGGAGATACCATTACGCTAAAATAAAATGTCACAAACCGCGAAACTGGTCCATAGCACAAATGATGAGGCAGTCATGTGATTGCCTGAATCATTCCTGTACAGTCAGGAGTCAACAAAGGAAATTATCTCTTCTCTTTGGTGTCGTCACTCACATCCTTGACTTTACTGAGCTCAAACAAAAGGCCGAGAAGAGATGTCTATGGATTTTTTTGTCGTGTTTATACTCTACTGAACATTATTTCATGATGTGGAACAGAGGAGAGAGAGAGAGAGAAAGGAAACACTGGCTCATAATGCGCACTGCGTGTGTGTGTGTGTGTGTGTTCATCTCATTTCGCTCATGTAAGACCAAAAACAACGTAACATTATTTATCGAGTTTTCGAGATACCAACTCATCCGCCTGTCCCGTGAAACTGTAAATTGGGTAGGATGTTATCGACCTTAATCATATCTTATAGAGTTAGATGATGATAAGATTGACTGGACTAGATTTCAGTATTAGGAGAAGCCTAAAAGACAATATGTGGTACAAGTTCCGATAAATTTCACTATGCGAAACATCCGATAAACAGTCAGCTGATGGTCATCAGCTGATCTAGTTCGCCTAGTTTTTCAATCTTCAACCATGTGCTCCTGAAGCTGAAAATTCTACCTCCAGTAATGTATTTTAGGTGAGAGGACAATTTATTCATCGTACAGAGACGTGCTAGAGAATATAGTGAGAGAAGAGGACGGTTGGGTTATTATTAGACTAAGTTACGCAACCGCCAACATGATCATGTTTGGTTGATGAGCAATAAATCGCTTCAGTAGTACAATGAATCCCTCTTTCACTCTCGGCCACTACCCTGCTGGCCGAGTGCGGTGATAGCCGAGTAGTTAGCATCGGTACCCACGAAGCTGCTGGCCCAATAGCACCAGGGTACGAATCCTGGTGCGGGCAGCTGGCATAATGATTGTGTTGTTCATCCACACTTTGTGGGTTGGTACTGGGTGACAAAATGAGTGCCTTTGTTTGGTCTGCACACAGGGGAAGTGACTTTGGTTACTTGGATGATTCAGTGGCCTTGTATCACCACAGGCCCAAAGGCTAAAGTTATAGAGACGAGTTCCAAAGTTGAATACCTCATGTTTTCAATACAAATGATCACTGTGATGCCAGCTTGTGAGTGTGTGGCAGTCAAGCATGCATTATTAATTTGTGTTTGGTAGTTCTAACTTACCTTTCTGCATCCTTAAATCATTTATTTCTCCAAATTTTTCAGGTGTTCAGTATTTTAGTTGCTGTACTGTATATGCTGACCAATTTTTTCTTGTAAAAAAATGTAATTGAAATTGCATCCCTCCCACAGGCCTGAATTCATCCCTAGATTCAAGTGGTGTGTTCATTTATGGATTTATACTCACCTGGTAGGGCCACTGTGCACTGGAACGCAGGAGGTGTGGGGCAAGCAAGCAGCCCAATACAAATGACAGTCTGGCCACAACAACAGAATGCATAACAGGAATAAGAGAGTGACTGGTGGAGTGTGCAGAAGAAGGTTATAGCTAGCTGGGAGTACTATCATAGGGTTCTAGAATAAATAACATTAATAAACATATTGATGGTGAGAAGCTGCAGGGTTAAAAAAAAGTGGGTATGAAGTGGAGTCATATGGAGAGACAGACTGACAAATGAGGAAGTGAGGGAGCACTGTGGTGTGGATGTGGTAGGAAGCGTTAGGAGAAACATTTTGAGATGGTTTGGCCATGTGGAGAGGATGGAGAATGAGAGACTGATGAGGAGAGTGTGATTGAGGTGGAGGGGGGGAGAGGGAGGGGAAGGCCAAGGATGAGATGGAGGGATGGGGTGGAGAGGTATATGAGAAAGGGAGGTGTGATCTGGGAACAGGGCAGTGAAATTGCGGGGAACAGGGCGACATGGAGGCGATTTGTTTGTGGCCACCTCTTACGAGATTAAGGCGTCTGGCACCAGATAGATAGATAGATAGGTAGGTAAGAAGTAACATCATAAACATAAAATTGGTGACAGTTGCTTGAATCATCAAAAATAATCCTGGAAAATACAAAAAAGTCACCCAAACCTATCAAATAACAACAGATTCTTGAGGAAATTACAGCGCTTTGTTGTTCCATAATTTCTTGTTAACAAACATTTATTTACTCTATTCATAACACTTGCAAGATAACATCCCAACTCAGCCACTTTTCTTTTTTTTCTTTTTAATCTCTGACCATTTTCAATGCCTTAATTCTAGAGGGGATGGGCATCAACAAATCGCCTCCATGTCACCCTGTCCTCTGCCATGAAGCTGCCTTCCGTCCATTTCACAACACTCTTATTTGTTTACAGTACTCCGTCTCATCCTTGGTTTGTCCCTCCACCTCACTCATGTCACAACATTCACCCAGTCAGCCTCTCACTTTCCATTCTCATCTCATGATCAGACCATTTCAGGGTACCTCCAACACGTGCAAGTGGAATAAATACTTGGAGAGAAGCCAGAACACACTAAAAAGATTCCATTCCCATCTGATTCTTTGTTTTTCAGAGGTGTGGTTGTGGGTGTGTGTGTACGAGGGCTGGGTAAGAGTGGAGCCAGGTTTTCCCGTTCCCTATCCTCCCAGCCTGCCCCAGCTGCAGTGGTGGGGGGCGATGGTCCTCTCGCTGTTTATCAACGTGAGGTGGAGTCTGGAAAGCTTACTGCAGATGACCACCAGGAAGCTATTGTGTCAGAGTTACAGCGATGTTATGATGAGGTAAAGTAGTACGGTAGCAATTGCAACCCCAAGCTCATTGGAATTTTAATCAGGTGGACTGCAGGCTGAAGTTGACTGTCTCCGGCAGTCCACTGTTTTCATTTTGGGGAATAGTGAGGGCATTCAGGGACATGTGTATAACCAGACATTGGAGCCACCCAGTTAAATCTGCCACCAAATGAAGGCATCCCTCTCCAGTAATTCATTCAGTCTGATGTTGTATTTGATATCATGTTTCTGTTACCTTTAAGCACTTTTATTCAGCTTGGGATAAACCTCATATTGAAGAGTTTAATGAGGACTACACTTAACCCAGAACATTGTCTAGCAACTGCTGGGATGCAATTATCTTGCACTGTTGCTGGTTTTGGTGCTTGGTTTAACTTCCAGTCCATAGAATACATCTGTTGTATTAAGGCCAACCCCAGTTCAGAGATTTCATAAGAGGAAGGATGGCATAATTTTTGTATGTAAGTGTGTGTGTTTAACCTGTCCAGCTTCAAGAAATCTCTCCTAAATAGAGTTAACAGGAACAGAATAAAAAATGCATCATCAGACTAATCGAGTTAAGAAGCATATTTGTTCATGCTGACTGATTAACGCATACTCTCGTCTTCTGTAAGTTAGCAGATATCACTAAATGAAAGAAATACATTAGGTAGATAGTCATAGTGTTTTATTCAGTATTTTATTATTATATTTGGTGCCATGTAATTTTCAGTATTGCAGTACATGCTATCTACCTATCTATTGCCCGACGCCACAATCCCGCAAGGGGTGGCCACTTGACTTTGAGTTATTTGTTTTACGGGGAGGGGCACTAACCCTCCACCAACCCACTTGTTGATACGTAGGAAGCACGTATGGTTTGGTTATATGGTTACCACCCAGCGTTGTAAATGGTTTCTTGGCTTACAGGAAACCATTTGGCTTGTCACTCAATGTAACGCCACCTGTAAAGGAAAGAAAAGCAATAAGAAGTGACAGGAAAGATGGGAGAAACAGGAAGAGAGGAGGGCAGGCACAGAAAAAGAATAAAGGGTAAGGAAGAAGTAGGCAGCACTACATCAAGTGAGTGGATGATGGTCACCACCACCTACCACTAGTACATGTATTCAGTTTATAATTAAAAAGAAGATGAACTTAACAGTATTTCACATGGTGCCTTTATCCTTCTGTATTTCAGTGACAGTAAGTCAGCATGTTCATCCCCCATTCACCTCCACTTCTTCCTTTCAGCTACAAGAATACATATATTCTATACCCCATTCATCTTTCCTCTCCTGTTTCTGCTACAAGGACATATACAGTAACTTTTCCACCTCCATTTCTGCTTCAGAGGTACATATCTTCATTGCAGTCACCATCCACACCTTTCAGCTACAGGGACACATACCTCCTCCACTCCTCACCTATAGCTTCAGAAATACATGCATTTACTTCATGCACTTTCCACCTACCTTCTCTTTCAGTTGCAAGGATACGTACCCCCTGCACCTCAAAGCAAGCTACAGAAGTGGCTGGGCATCGGGCGCCGGGTAGAGTTGCGGCACGGGGTGTATGTGTGGGGTAAGGTGGGCACTGGGAAGACAATGCTTATGGACATGCTTTATCACTGCGTCCAGGCTGAAAGGAAACGCAGAGTGAGTATGACAGTAAATGAGGGGATATGCATTGAGTATCAGCAGTGATCATGTTTAATCATATTGTATTGTATCGTATTGTTTATAAAGGCTCTATCATACTTGCATTCATCGGCTGTGGTCACCTAATTGCACCTATCCATGTTGCGCGAGCTCAGGCCGCCTCCCTATTCAGTCATATATCCCTGAGGTCACACTCTGTAACCTTGTCCCAGGTCTTTTGGTCTGCCACTCACAACCCTATCTTTTAACATTCACACCTCTCACCATAATGCAGAATGAGTTTGAGAATAAGTGCGAGAATATCCAGTTAGTTTAGGTAAAAGTGGCATGTTGGATTACTATGTCAAAGCTAATAATGATGCAGAGGGAGTTTCAGAATAAATGAAGATATGCAGTAAGTTTATTAAGCCCTTGTTGTATGTGAGTGATGTGTTCAGAAAAATCACAACCCTTTTTTTATTTTTATTTTTTTTATTGTACAACTGTTTTTGTTAATTAGAGGATATTGGTTTATCAGCTTAAGAAGAGATTGCAGCTTTTTTAATAGGCTGTTTTTCTGTATTTTATTGTTAACCTCACAGCAGACAACAACATTTAAAAAGGCAAGATACTGTATAATAAGCCCAATAATATTCCTGTAAATGAGTTTGTGAGCAGGGAGGTATGGAGATTATTGTGACCAAGTATCTGACAGGAGATCAAGCTGACTGTATGAATTATGTATGAAGGAGCACATAACAAGGGTTTGGCTTTGTGTGTGTGTGTGTGTGTGTGTGTGTGTGTGTGTGTGTGTGTCTGTATAACCCTTAGTAGTGGGTAAATAAAATGCATTGTAAACAAAAATCCCCCTCCTCCCCTCACAAGAAAAGGTGCTGATGGTTGTACTTGTAAGGTGGAGTCAGGATTCCAGGAGCTTGAATAGTGAGTAAATGAATGTGTGGCCCATTTCACTAAGCATGTTGCTGAATAGTTTACCTAGTAGGGATATGTTTATGTCTTCTTTTCTGTACTGTATCTCATTTCATTCTCAGGTGGGGAAAAGAGGTAGGGATGATAATGGTTACGATGATATGATACAGCGAATTTACTGTAACCTAAGATCCCTAACTCCTTTCAGCTCAGTTGATGGCCAGGATTTGTCAGATTGTAGTGTTGATTTGACTAGTAACCAAGGAGACTGATTCCAACTTAATAACTGAAGCTCATCAAATTTTATGCAACCATGGAATGATATTTAAGCTGTATGAGTGACCTGTTTGCAACCCATATGTGTTCCCTGTGTGTTAATAAGTGGGTTGGTGGAGGGTTAGTGCCCCTCCCCATAAAACAACTAACTCTGACAAATGGTCACCTTTTATGGGATTATGGCATCTGACTATAGATAGATAGATAGATGAGTGACCTTTTCCCATCTGATGAAAATAGAATCAATATAATGATGATTGATGATGATGATGTTTTTACTTCCACTTCTTCATGCTGGAGGCAGATGTTGGTGATGATGATAATTGATGTTGGTGTTTTACTGCTACTCCATGTTGGATATTCATAGTAGATTTCACTCAGATGGTGGTGATGCTGGTAATAATAATAATATTGACATTGATAATGATGATGGTGATCGATGATGATGATAGTACAGTATTTTTATGTCAACAGGTGCATTTCCACTCCTTCATGCTGGACGTACACGCCAGGCTCCATGCAGAAAAAGCCAACGTAGCGCGAGTGACAGCATCAGACCAGGCGAGGTATTTCGACCCCAGTGGCACCTACACCCTTCGCTCCCGCCCCCACGACCCCATACCTCCTGTAGCCCAAACCATCGCAGCAGAGGCATGGTTTCTCTGTTTCGACGAATTTCAGGTCAGGGTTATAGTGCATTTATTTTAACCTGACAAGGATCTCTAACCCCTTTCTGCACAGTTGATGGCCAAGTGTAGTGAGGTGATTTGACTATACATATACTGTATTTGTTTTACTCTGACTTGGCCTGAATTACCAACTTGCCATATTGGTTGCTGATTCTTAGCAGTAAATCAACACTAGAATATGATGCTAGTGATGAAGAAGAGATATGGAAAGAATATAGAGCTGTAGTACTGTCTTTTTCTGCCTGTTACTTTTGTGAAATAAGCTGTGAAAGGATGAATATTTGGGCCATGTTAATGTGAAAAAGTTCCAGTAACCAAGGAGACTCTTTCTGACCGCATAGCTAAGGCTCATCAAATTTCTTGCAACCACAGCTTAGTATTCAAGTTGTTGCCAAATGTTGTGAGATTGGTGGGTTGATATGACCAGTAACCAAGGAGACTCATTTCTGCCTATAGCCCACACCATTGCTTATGAAGCATTATTTGGCTGCTTCGACAAGTTTCAGGTCAGAGTTAGTGTGTATTATTTAATCATGGGGTCTAATTTTTTGTTCAGTTAGGAGACTTTATAGCTACAGGTAGGAATGAGTGCATTTCCAAACATGACCCTAGACTCATCTAAAATATTAACCTGGTGGACTGTAGATTTAAGATGCCCTTCTGTAGTCCACCATCTTCCTTCCATGGGATAAGAGAGTACAGTAATCTTCCCACTATCCGACATAATAGAGCCAAAGGCATGACCGGAAAGTGGTCTTGTCCGGATAGTGGCCCTGAAGCTCCAGCACTGGTCATTCATGACCCTAACCTAACCTAAGCTAAATCAGAAAACCACCTACCTACCTCCCTACCGGACATGCATAGCACTTAAAGTCCTCTTTCACATAAATAATGCACACAAAGCATGAATTAACTGAATTTTAACCCAAAAATGATGATTTAGAGGTGAGTAAGGCATAGGTGCTCACAACATGCTGGCAAGTGTAAGTAAGTATCAGACATGGAAATCACTATGAAAATCACCCTTTCTCACACCGTATGCATTAAATAATGGACACAAAGCATGAATTCATTGAATTTTAACCCCAAAATGATGATTTTGAAGTAAGTACGGCATAGATGTTCATGAGTTGGCAGCTTAGTGTAAATAAGTATTGGACATGGCAATCTCTATGAAAATGATCATTACTCACATCTTATGCACTAAAATATGGGATACAAAACATCATATAAATAAATTGTTACCAGAAAAAGAGTTAGGTATGGCAGAGGTGTTCACTGTTCACCAACTGCACCGGACATTCTTGACCCTAACCTAACCTAACCTGACCTAAATCAGAAAACCACCTATCTACCTCGCTACCGGACATGCATAGCACTTATTTAAGACCCTGTTCACATAAATAATTGGCACAAAGCATAAATTAATCGAATTTTAGCCCAAAAATCATGAATTTGAGGTGAGTAAGGCAGAGGTGTTCACGAGTTGGCAGGTTAGTGTAAGTAAGTATCGGACGTGGCAATCACTATGAAAATCGTCATTTCTCACATCTTATGCACTAAAATATGGGCTACAAAGCATCAAATAAATAAATTGTTACCAGAAAAAGAGTTAGGTATGACAAAGGTGTTCACTGTTCACCAACAGCACCGGTCATTCGTGACCCTGCCTAAATCAGAAAACCACCTACCTACCTCCCTACCGGACATGCATAGCACTTATTTAAGACCCCATTCACATAAATAATTGGCACAAAGCATGAATTAATGGAATTTTAACCCCAAAATGATGATTTTGAGGTGAGTAAGGCAGGGGTGTTCGCCAGCTGACTACATAATGAACGTAAGGAAGAGACATGATTATTACTGAGAAAATCACCTTTTGACAGCCTATGCACTGAAATATGGGACACAAAGCATGAAGTAAATAAAATGTAACCAGAAAACTTATGATTTAGAGGTGTGTAGGGCAAAAATGTTCACCAGTTGACTAAATAGTGAACGTATGTAAGAGACATGGTAATCACTGAGAAAATCACCTCTTTCACAGCCTGTGCACTCAAATATGGGACACAAAGCATGAAGTAAATAAAATGTAACCGGAAAATGAGGATTTAGAAATGATTATGGAAAATATTTAGCAGTTGACAATGTTTACTTACATGTCCATGATTGTTGTGTACTCCTTGTTTACCTCCACCTTTAAGGTTTTTGCAGTGGTCATAATTGCTCTTTAAGCATGTCCAGTAATCCAGTGTTTAACTACACTTAATCCTTAGCACTGTGACTTTTGATTATTTAAACAAGAACGAAAATACCGCAAACGATTGGACAGCCGTCCACTGTTCACGGGAGTTGAGACAGAACTAGGAGGAGGAGGATAGGGCAGGAAGGGAGCTGGTCAGCGCGCGCGGGAAATTCAAACTGACGCGGGTGGGAAAAAAATCGGATTTTTTTTCCCCCCTATCAGCCCACGATGTCCGAATAGCGAGGTAACCGGATGGTCGTCCGGATAGTAGAGAGATTACTGTAGTTGAGGGACATATATATAACTGGGCAAAGGAGTCAGCTAGTTATATGGTGACACCACGTGAAGGTGTCCTTCTCCAGCACCACCGTGTGTCACTTTAATATTCTTACACTGGACATCCATGTTAAATATTGCCTTGTATTTTCCTTTCTCCCAAAATGCACATTACTAAAAGAAAAATTGCATTTTTTAGTTCTGTTATCACCAGATTCCTGCCTGAGACCAGATATAACCCTGATGTGTTTTGTTTAGTTCTCCCTCTGTCATGTTTTTTTTTTTTTTTTTTATCTTTTCTTACTTTCTACACCCTACCTCATGTGATAACCATTATGAAACTGAACAAGTTAATCACACTAGTCTAGCTGAGATTTGATCTCATGCCCATATGCTCCAAATGTGCGCACATTACCAATGCGCCAAAGAGGGGATCCCCACTTTGCCTCAGGGGAATGCATTTTTTTTTTTTTTTTAACACTCATCCCATCCTTAGATGGGAAAAAGAGCTTGAGGACTTGGGTTGATGATGTTGAAGATATATCTCTTTATTAATAGCCAGGCACCATAATTGTGAAAGAGGTGGCCACAGACAAATGGCCTCCATATCACCCTACCCTTTCCAACTCACACTCTCAACCTCACCTCACCTTCTCATCCTCAGTCTCTCCCTTCCCTCCCTCCCCTTTCACTTCCCTTACATACACTACTGCTTGTCAGTTACTGATCCTTTCTTTCCACATGATGATATTTCTTTTAGTAAGCAAGATCTTATTCACACCCCAGGTAACGGACATAGGTGATGCCATGATCCTGAAGCGTCTCTTTACTGAACTCTTCAACGGTGGTGTGGTGGTGGTGGCGACCAGTAATAGGAAGCCGGATGATCTCTATAAAAATGGACTCCAACGATCAAACTTCCTTCCCTTCATTCCAATACTTAAGCATCATTGTAGGGTAAGAGAGAGAGAAATTGTGTGTTTTGATGCAGCTTCAGTGCACTGTAACAGAAACAATGATAGGTGTTCCATAAATAACTTTAAACAATTCTAGGCTTCCCTTACGTTATTCCTGCATTCAGTTTTAATAATATGGCTGTTGCAGTAACATTTGTGGTTAAGTACAGGAGTTAAAGTTTTCATCTTGCAGTTTGATAATCTGTGAATAAGGAGTAGATGGTTGGATATCGTCAGTCCTGGGAATGAAATGTTGCTACAGGAATGGTAATCAGCTGCACAGTCATCACTCTTAGGCAGGAGATTCAGCCACATGTAAACAAAGTCAGAGTCCAAGCTGAGACTCTCACATTGTTACAAATCATATATCACATTGTGGATTTCTTTTTTCTCAACAGTTTCCAACAGTTGTTAGGAAGTAATGGGAGTAGATGCTCGATTTAATGAATTCTGACGTAACGGAAGCTCGAGAAAACGGAATTATTTTTTTCCAGTATTTTTGCCCTGTTTAACGGAATATTTCTGTTAAACCAAGCATAATTCCATTAAGGAAATTCCTTACACAATAATACATTTCTGGGCATGTTAATTATGGGTTCCGACTGCTGTGCGTACCATAGAAAGTTATCATAGTTTGCTAGGTTTGGGTTGGCTTCAAGGATTTAGCGGAAAATAGCTTGAAATACCAGAAAATTTTCCTTTACATTGAGCCTTGGTTACAGAACTCAATTTAGTGGAAAGTTTGAGATAACGGAGTGGGGATTGGCTGAATTAGTTCGTTAATTCGAGCATCTACTGTATTTGGTTTTGGCACTTGGTTTAACTTACAGGCAGTAAAAATCATCAGATTTGCCATGGACAGCCTCAAAATGGGGATTCCTCAAGGCAGAGCTTTGCATTATTTGATTTTTTTTTCATTTTAACATCAGGTTGTAAATTTGGACTCTGGGAGGGACTATCGTACCCTGGGGCTGGATGGAGCACGGCGAGTCTTCTTTGTGTCGTCCCAGTGTGATGCCAATACTGAGGCAAACCTTCTCTTTAAGGTACGTTGTCACACCTCTCTGTTAGGGATGCACCTCGGTGTTCATAACTTTACCTTTCTGAGGCTACTGTGATGTATTCTCGGATGAACAGAATTAACAGGCATTACCTGACAATTATCTGGCATTACCTGTAGTAGAATTCAAGAGCTATCTGCACCATCAGAAGGTTAATTATCCCAGTCCTTCCTAAGCTCATCCTTTCCTGTAGGTGCTGAGTGCCGATGAGACGGACATGGTGAGGGAACGAACACTGACTTACTCTGGCCGCAGTGTCTCTTTTCATCGTAGTTGTGGTGGCATATTGGACGCATCTTTCTCAGAGCTGTGTGATCGTGTATGTATCCATGGCTGATGTTAACCCCTTCTGTGTATGTGTGTGTGTGTGTATGTGTGTGTAAAGAATGGACAGTGGAACTTAACTGAGCAATATTTTTCCAACAAATGAGGATGTAATAACAGCATATGACAAGGATATAATTTACTGTATTAATGTGGACAAATATCAGTTCATTTTGTTACAATATGGTAAGTAATGAGATGGTGAACAGTGATCTTTGAAACTCAGTATTACAGTGTTCGGAGCCTAGCAACTTCTCAGAATATAATGTTAGATATTCATAATTGTTCAGTATAAAAGTGGATCAGTATTCTGTATATCTTTCTTTTGCCAAATGCCTCAGTCCTCTGCCATTTAGCTCTTCTAATCAGTTTTTCATTCTTCAACTCACACCACACCCTCTTTCATATATCTCTCCACTCCATCCCTCCGTCCCTTTCTTGGTCTTCCCTGCTCGTCTCCCCCACCACTTCACTCACATACACTCATCTGGTCAGTCTCTCACTCTCCATCCTCTCCACATGACCAGACCATCTTTGAGTATTTCTCTTAACAGTTTCAATCACATTATTACTTTCCCCTGTTGTACAGTAATTTAATCCATCCCACAGCCCCTTGGAGCAGCTGACTATCTGCAGTTGTGTCGTACCTTCCACACTGTGTTCATCAGGGACATACCCATACTTACACCCAAGGATAAGAGTCTGGCACGACGCTTTATTAATCTCATCGATACTCTCTACGACAATAAGGTAACATTCCAGCCATAAGAAAGGCAGTGCAGTACAGGGTTATCATTACAGTTGGTTTCTTTTCACTTGGTGCTAGTGGCCACTTTCATGATTTGAATGCTAATTTGTGATAAATTTGATGAGCCTTAGTTGGTAGGTAGGAATGAATCTCCCAAATAAGGCAAAAAAAAAAAAAAATGGTATAGAAAAGTTTACTGGATATGTCTTAATGTTAGAGGATATATTCTCTGTTGTTGGTACACTTTCCAGGTAATTTTAGTCTTGGCATCACCTGGAATAGAATACTAGAATTATCCCAGTCATGAGGGAGCATATTTTAAGTTATTTTTATGCTTTCCAGGTATGCGTAGTGCTAGAATCAACACTAATAAATACTAGAGTTGTCCTAATCATTAGAGGGGGTATTCTCAATCACTGATACTCCCTGCAGGTGCGTGTAGTGTGTACGAGTAGCGTCCCTCACACACAGATATTCCAAGGTGAGGCGAAAGAGGCCGAGTTCACGGATAAGGAAAGTCTGTCATTGATGGATGACCTGGGCTTGAAGGAACGCAGTGGTGAGACCCGCACCCTCAGCATCTTTACTGGGGAGGAGGAAATGTTTGCCTTCGAGCGCACTGTGTCTCGGTTGACGGAGATGATGACAGAGGAGTATTGGCAGTTGTATCGCTCTCAGATGCGGTGAGAAGAGGTAATAATGGTAGTGCTAGTAGTAGTAAGTAGTAGTACTGGTAAGCAGTAGTAGTACCAGTAGTAGTAGTAGCAGTTTGGGTTAACCCACACAGTAAACTGGTAATTGTATTATGAAGGTTGGTATTGATCATCACAATATGATTTCCAAATGAATGGACGTAATGTAATTAATAAAAAAAAGTAATAGTAATAGCTAGTAGTATAAGTAGCAGTAGTAGTAACTCCAGGCTCATCTGAAAGTAAATGTAGCTTCACGTAGTATGGTAGATTAGGGTAGAAGTTGTGGATCTGTCTACCACCTTGAAAGTTAGTAGATGGTGATGATACACCTCTGGTATGGCTTTTCATAAATAGTAACTCGGTGTCAGGAATAATGTTTACAGCATGATGAATGTTGTAATTTGGTGAAAAGAATGTTGTAATGGATAAGAATAATGTTGACAAAATATGTTGAATGTTTATTGGATTGCTAATAATGGTTGAATGAATAATGTTTAGTAAAAAAAACATTATTCATTCAACCATTATTAGCAATCTTATAAACATTCAACATTCTGTCTTTCTTGCCTTCATTCTTTCTTCGTCCTCCTGCCTGTGGGTGACTTTACGTTGAGTGACTAGCCAAATGGTTTCTTGTACACCAGGAAACCATTTGCTACACTGGGTGGCAACCATATAACCAAATTTTAGTGCCTGGTGGTTTAGTGGGTAATTACGGCGCTCCAATCGGATTGAGCCGGTGAAGGTTTATATCCAAGGGGTGGTTGGGGTTTATTGCCCATGTAGTACCATTCAGGGATGAGTGAGGCTGGTCACTCTCATCTTAAATGTCAGGACCAACTTGCCTAGCCCCAGGCTTCTACGCTCCTCTGTGGGGTGATGTAGGATTGGATAATGAATGAATGAATGAAATGAATAATGTTAACAGAATGGAGCATATTGTAACCCATTTGAGATGAATGTTATAATGAGTAAGAGAATTAATAATGTTTAAGAATGAGGAAAGGTGTAATAGCTGAGAGATTTATGTCTACAGACTTGTGAATGTTGCAGTGGCTGGGAGGTTTATGTTAACAGAATGATAAATGTTGTAAACCAAGTGAGGAAATGTTTATATTGGCTTGTAACATGAGCCCTATACATACAGTACAAATGCTGTCTTCAAAAGCAATAGTTGTTAAGAAAGTCATTTTAAATATACCGTGATTTACTGTAGCAGATGACTTGCTACCATCGACCCTGGGAAGTACCACCATGAGAGTGAAATGTGACTACAAGCTTGGTAACTAGGCACACAGTCATGTCTTATGCAGGGAATATTCAGCCACAAGTACACTCAGTCAGTAACCTTCCTTCTCAGTGACTGTACGTAGTGTCAAAGTCCAAGCTGATACTCTCACATTCTTACAGATCTTATTATGCATCTCATATGTCTTTTTCCCAACAGCTTCCAACAACTTTTTAAAAAGTAATTAGCTGGTTTGGGCATTTAGTTTATCTTCCAGTCCATAGAAAACATCAGCTGTATCATGGCCAACCCTAATATGGGGATTTCTTGAGAGAGGAAACATGGTGTCATTTTTATGTTGCTATATTTACCACTTCACTCCAGTGACATACTTTGTATTCTATTTTTGCCACTACCACTGGATAATTTTCTTCAGGTTTAGAGAGACTTTTCAAACTGAGGAGTTAGATATAGGTTTCATTAACTTCTTCACTACAAGAGATCTATCCTCAATTGAATGAAATCATGTGGTGGTGACAAGAAGTAAGAATAAAATATAATTGGATTGAAGGGGTAGATGATGCAGTGGATCTTACAGCTGCGCAATAACTGAAATATTGTACAATCAGTGTAGGCTTCCAGTTTCAGCACTGCAGGTGAGATGTGAGTGCAAAGTAACTTTGGTAAGGTGCCATTTTTAAAAAAATTACTTTTGTTATTTCCAGATGCTTAACTTCAGTTTATAATTGAGCCATTAAACTTTTGGTAGGTTATAACCTTCACTGACCCAAAGATCTCTCTCAGAAGTGCAGTAAAATAATCTGGAAATGGCAAAAAAAAAAACACAAAAGGTTGTCCTCATGCTCGGGGTTGGTTGTTGTATAGTAACTGGATTCATTTGTATGCTACTGGAGAGGGATACTCGCATGGGGTGACGTGGATATAACTGGGCAGGGAAGCTATCCAGTTATACAAATGTTATGTTCCTCTGTCCCTTTCCTATCCCCCCAAAAGGAGGATGATGGACTGCAGGAAAAGGACAGTTTAAATGTGCAGTCCACCAGCATCATATGGAGATGAACCTGGGGTTGCAACTACTACTACTGCTACCCATTTGTGTACGGAGATCATAACACCTACCTCACCATGCTACACCATCCTTATATACTGCCACCAGATGCGCCTTTTAAGTGGAAGCTATGTGTATAATATACAGTTCGTAAATATGTTTTACGTTAAAAATATGTGATTTGTGAAGAAGTGGCTTAACAGCAGAGTGTGTGAAAACTCAACATTGATCAATGAAAGTTGCTATGACTGGAAAATTTGAGTCTTCCTGTTCCATCTGCCATTACATTTGATATATTGAAGGTGAAGAACATTTTAATAATTGGGTTGTTGTAGTAGAGTGAGCTGGAATATGACAGTCATTTTAGTAAGTTGCTGACATTGCTGTAATACATAGGTTTCATTACTGCCCAGAACAGGGAAAAGAAAGCATTGTGTTACGGCCCTCTCACTATACCATATCTCACCAATTTCATTCCCATGCCAAAATTTTATACCTACACAATATTTCTGTGACCCGTGTTGCTATACATTAATTTCTGTACATTTGCCTCCACCTCCAGGTACTGCAGAGGTTGGTGCGTTAGGGGTCATATGTGTCACCAGTGTATTTGCTTATGTCTTATGTCTACTGTGGTCTGATTCTGTGACAAGCTTGTTCCAGCACAGTAAATGCAACTGTAAATAAATACAGTACACAAAAGTCCATTTACTCTAACCTGAGAAAGATCCACAGCTGCTTTTCAGCTTAATTAATGGCCAATGGAGTCAGATTGGAGGATAGACTTTACTAACCAAGGAGACTCATTTTTACCTCATAACAAAGACTTGGGAAATTTCATGCAACTATGACAAAATATTCAGGAAGTTGTATGAGTGATCTGGTTCCACTTAATGAAAAAATAATGATAGTGTCACAAAAGACCTCCTACACGCCACCACCTGTATTACGTAAAAGTGGAGGTGACTGTACATGTCAGTTAAATTTAGTGTGTGAAATTTGGGTAAGTGCATTCGTCACAAACAAGAATATCATTATTCAGTCCATCTTTCATTTTGGAAATTTTAACAGGCTGTATAGAGATGTGCAGTTTATATAGAATTTTATGCTACTTATTGAATGGAATAATGGTTTTTAAATGTATTTTAGTGTGAAAGAGCATGATGGGGATTTTTAAAGAGATACTGAAGCAGGGTAAATAATAGTTATTTTGGGAGGTAGTGAAGGAAGATAAATACTGTAATAATTAATGTGCTTGATAATGAGAGGTAGACAGACACAGATATATGTATAGTCAAGGTGAAAAGTTGTGTTGGGGAGTCTGTGGTGCAGGGAGTACAGTTGGGGTTAGAAGTTGTGTTGGAGAGTCACTTATGGGTAGGTTATATTTCTTTGTTACTGTTGATTCTTGTGACAGCATGTGAATTTATGAATTGGAAGGGTTAGATGTAGCCTTTATTAACCCCTTCTGTCCAAGAGATCTCCCATAAATTGAATAAAATAAATGAGTAACAGCAGGAACAAGCCATAAAGTACATAGTTGGAAGAAAAGAGTTAAGAGGGTATTTTGAAGCTTTGTTCAACTGTTTGAGGAATAGTTTCTGATGACACTGTTTCTTGTTCAGTCTATAAAGACTTGAGACTGCCAGTGGGAGGTGTTCATTCAGCACTGTTTCTAAGACTCCCCCTTTAAGCCATCGTTTAAGGGTAGAGGATGATCTGAAACCTTGACCCATGGTGTTATTGTATGTTTTATATAGCCATGTATGATTCTTGCCATTTTCCAATAACAGCTAGACAAGAGTTAGAAATATGGTAAACATAGGAGTGAAAGAAATTAGTACCGATATATGTTACAACACTCATGAACATTATTTTTGAATATAATTGGCACATGTACTCTTTGCTTCAGAAAAATTGTTACGGTGGAAGATAGTGAGAAAGAAAAATTTAGAGTTGTGTAGTGTTGATATGTTTGTAAGCACAGGAAAGAAGCTACTACCTCTTATCCTGCCATTGACTAGAGGAAAATCAGACAGGGTTTAACACTAAACAAAGAACTAATGCTGTGTGTTTTAGGGAGTGTCCATATCAAATGCTTGCTGGTGTGGGTGGGTGTTTTGCATCACTGTAATCCATTGAAGTATTTGTCTGTACCTGCCTGCATCCAGTGGGGCCACTGGTATAGATTACATCGATGCTAAATTTTCACCCACACCACCCATGCAAGCAAGCATTTTTGGTGTGGATATGACCTTGGTAGGGCAAAGCTTGTTAAATATCACAAGTAACAGATCACAATGACACTGTTGCTCATTTAGAAAAGCTTCTAACTATCAGCAATAGGTCTTTGATGTGCAGCCCCAAGACTGTAACATTCCTCCAGCCAGTGGTAGAATTAGAGGGTGGACAGAAACCACATATGACAGTACAGAAAAGAAGCCATTGTCCAAAATATTAAGAATCTTGGAAATGTAGAAATTGTTGTTGTTGTTGTTGTTAACCCCAGTCTGTCTGACCAAGCAGACACATTGTCCACAAGTAAGCAACTGGCCATCCCTCAGGTACAGAAATATACATAAACCATGCAGGGAACCAGCACCTCCTTGTGACAGACAGCACCTCACCAAAGTCAGACCAGCGTACTTACCCCTGGGAAGGTGCAGGGAACTATGAGGAGATTTGGCTCCTGGGTGGATGCCACAGCTGCTTCTCTCCCATAACAACACCTGTAGCAATGTGTATTTTGAGAAAGTGGCAGAACATTTTATGATGTTACGCATGACTTCCTAATTATTATCACTGGGTAATGTTTAATTGTGAATGGAAAATGTAGTGTCCAGTACTTAGACAGTGTTCAGTTTGTGTTCAGCTTTTGCCTGCCATCAACCAGTTCCTATCTGAGCATAATTATTTGCTGACATATATTGCTCTTTTGTAGGATATAGGAAGCCTACTGAAAGTTAAATGTATGAAGAGATTTTGGTAACAAGGATATTTACTGTGATTACGTGTCTGTTGATTCATTGATGTAGTTGACAGTTGTTCAGGGCAAATTTAAGTGTACTGTACTAATCAGTGAGTACTGTACAGACCTAAGTCTGCAGTACAGACCTAAGTGTACTGTATAAATCAAGGTGTATTATACAGATCTATTTACTGTACAGATCAAAGTGTACCGTACAGATCTAAGTGTTATTGTACAGATCTGAGAGTAATGTACAGATCTAAGTGTACTGTACAAATCTAAGTGTACTCAAGTGTACCACAAATCCGATACTGTCTGCCACATCATCCCCAGATGATATATTTTTCTTTGTTAATATTTAATTCTCCTTTTTATTTTCCTTAAAATAAATAAATAAAAAAATGTTAAGTACAGTAAGCCCTGTATCACTACCCTTGTAAACAAACTGCCTGAGTAATTTTTCAGCAATTTCTGGATTTTTGCCTAAATCATTTGTTCATTGTGTGGTGCACTTTCCATGTGAAAAAAGCATGTGAATGTTATTGTCCTTCTATCAAGAATTTATAAAAGCATAAACATTGAATTAATATTACAATTTAGAAAATGAGACTTTTTTTTTTTAATTTATATCCCGAAAAGTAGAAAATATGACTTAGGCAGTTTGTTTATGAAGGTGACGATATTCTATGAAGTAATTGGGGAAACAGTGGGTTGTTGAGTCTGAAAGTTATTTATATTTGATTTTCAATAATATTTTTAATTTGTAAACCCTAATTGTTTTTACACTAGGTCCCAGGAATTGATGAGCACACTTTAGGAGGTTATTCTCAGTCCAGTTTTGAAGTATGATGCTCAGCCATGACAGGGCTATAATTACTGGTGATGGTATTGGTGAAAGTGATCTTATTATTAACCCATAAGATCATCAGTAATATTAGCTGCATAACAGTTGAGAATTAGACCCATGGTGACAGTGTGTATTACAGTACTAAAATTAACTCAGGGATCTGTCAATCTATCTGATCTATCTGTCTCTCTCTATTTATAAACTTATCTAACTGTCTGTCTATATATATTTGTATCTATCTATCTATCCATCTGTCCATTGCCAGATGCCTAAGTCATCCCATATGGGGTGACCACAAAAAAATCACCTCTATGCTACCCTGTCATATCCCATTAGGCTGCCCTCCCTCCAAATCACACCCCCTCTTTGAAATTTGCGCATCAGGTATTGGGACACTCTGTATATTTTATTAGTTCATCAGATTCACTACACTGCCCCATGTGTTCATATATTATTTTAATTTTCTGCACACACATTGCACAGTATGCCAAGTCATTATGCAGTCGCTTGGTTGATCATATCCACCATATATGTCACACTTTTTTATGTATACTGTTTGAGGACATTGTTCAAGTGGCTGAAGTTCATCAAAGCCTAGATTTCATATTCAAGGCTTGTTATAAAGTAGGGTTACTGTCCATTACTATTGTATGTTATTTTACTAGTTGTCTGACAGGAATGAAGGAAACTTTGTAAAAGGTCACCATAAAGTTTTTATAATATTAAGTGTACACTCATAATGTGAATGAATGCTAGATTTATTTATTTTTCTGTGTAAAAGGGCTGATTTTAACGTGATTTTTATTTTCTATTTATTATCTTGTTTGTTGGTGGGAAAAAGAGGTGGGATGATGATGATGATGATGGTGGTTGTGGTGGTGGTTATGATGATGGTGGTGATTTATTTTGAGAACATACCTAAAAAATGGTACTTATTATAATTATACACCATGAAGCTATATACTTTGTAAAACTGTCAGAATCTATCATATAAACCACCAGACATTCCCTTTACTGTAGTTTATTATTGCTGGTATCAGAGTTTTATTTAACATGGGAAGTC